>JAMLFT010002366.1:0-25882 GCA_026544285.1 Pachyrhizus erosus | reverse complement strand
AATGTTAGTTGAATTTCATAATTTTTATGTTGGTGGATTTAATATGACAAATTTCACATTTAAAATTAATAAAAAAAATTCAAAGTTATACCTAAAAATTAAAAATGGTACTTAAAGGACCATTTTACAACTTTTACTAAATGAGAAAAATTGCAACCTAAAATGATGTTAAGGGGCCAATAAACATTACTTAAAATAATGTGTGTTGGGGACCTTGAATCAATTAAGGTTACTTAACTTTGATTTTTTTTTAAGCTTTTAATATTTGTCATCTATTTATGTCATTAAATGACGATGTAACATTCATTTTATAATTATTTTATTTTATTTTTTATAATTAAAAATTGCTATTTTATTTTTTATAATTAAAAATTGCTAAAAAATTTATTGAGTGAAGTGCTTTATAAGGACTAAATATACTTTTAAAAACTTTGCCAAGGATTTTTGACAATTTTTGACAACCAAAAAGAATTGTAAAAAAAAGTATAATAAAATAATAATAAAATTAACATTACATCATCATTTAATGACACAAATAAACAATAAAGATTAAAACCTTAAAGGAGGAAAAAAGTAAAGAAATCTTGACCAATCAAACTTTTATTAAAGTATTAAAATCAAAATTATGTGAAAGTTCAATGACTAAAAAAATAGTTAACTCTATATATATAATTTTTTTATTAGAATTACATCAACACGTTTAAAATAATTTTTTAATAAATGTTTTAATTTTTATACATAATTCCTCTTATAAAATATTATTTTTATAAAACATGTTTTTAATATCCCTATTTAACTTTTTGTTATAAAGAGCATAATTAGAGTCTTTCATTTCTTGATAAAATGTTGGATACTCTTATAAGCTTTAGAGTTTCACGTAAACTATGAGATTAATCATCGATCCAAGACTTAGTTACACTTAAACCTCATTACCTCTTCCTAGTGATGTGTGATACCATACATTGTAATACTATCAAAATAAGTGAATTTTTCAATAAAATTTACAATGTAGGACTAACATAGGTTATATTTCCAAAAAGACAATTCTTTGATATAAGATCTCAATTTGAAATTAGGAGAAAAATTTCAATCGAAAATAATAATTAAAATAACATTAAAAGTAGAATTAGGGTAAAAATAAATTTCAAAATACAATTCAAGAATTCATTGTTTTGGTAAATCATCACACTTCTAGAAAAAATAAAATAATTTTATGATCATGCATTCCAATTAAAAACCATGAGATAATTATCTCATATTCATTTATCAAAATTAGAAATATAATCACGTTTATAATTTAAGACAAATTCAAACATCATTCAAATTAACGCAAACAATTAATCAATTACCGTGTAAGGATAAATCATTATGAACCATAATTCCAATTCAATTTTTCAAATCAAAACATAATCATGCATCTATTAAGAAAATTGAAAATGAGAAAAGAGAAGAAAATATGATTGATAAGTTCAAATTTGAAGTATAGTAAAACTCAAATTTACCTAGACTTAGAAATCCTTAGATTGAAAATATGATTAGCCTTCCTTGAATATCATCATAGCAAGCACTTCAAGCAAAAAAAAAAAAAAAAAATGAAGGAAGGAGAAAATAAAATTTAGAAAAGAGAGCGAGAAGAGAAAATAAAACTAAATTAATTAATAAAAAAATGTATCATTTGTTATAATTACATGTGTATTTAAACTGACTAATTTATCAATTTAACTAATTACCTAACAATTAATTTTTTTTCAAAATATTTCTAAACATAAATGCTAAACAAAGTTAGTGGACTACTTTGTCTCACTTGAAGTACAATTAAAAATTCTTTGAAATGTATATGATCTAATTTATAAAAAAAATTATATGATACTTTTTAAAAAAATGAATTTTAACTTATATATAAACTAATTTTAATTTATAATAAAGTTTTTTATTCTTTTCTTTTTATTTTATTTTTAAAAAATATTTATGAATAAAATTTTTCAAACATATCTTAAGAGAACTGATGAAAAGATGCAGGTTTATGTTTATCAATACATATAAAACATAATCAATTATATCAAAGTGTTACTTTGTTTGTGGTCCTTAGCTCGTTGCTTCTAGTTATCTTTGAAGCCTCTTCTCCTCCATATAACTAAAATGAAATAAAAAAATACGTTAACTTTATATAATTTTTTTATAATAGTTTTTATAACAAGACAAAGGATAGAGAGCAAAGAAATAAAAAAGGAAAAAGCTGCTCATATCATGCTATTTAATACTTAGTGATAGAAAGAGATAAAAATATTATTATAATAGGGGATATATAATGTAATAAAAATAGAGATTTGAAAAAATAATAAATGTGAATTAGATGTTTTTAAAACAGAGACATTGATCATATTAACTCATCTACACATTCCATGATATAATAAAAATATATTTATATCCTTACTAATGTACCATTTATTTATTATATATTAGGAATATACTTTATTCATTTCTGTCCGATTACAATCATATATATGACCATAACCAATCATATATTTCTTTATTAATATCCAATGACAATTATTGAAATTAATTAACTTCTTCTACATACAACTTAATTCATGTATTGTTAAAATATAGAATTTGTTAATACCAGTATAAGATTTTGTAGAAACTATTTAGGTATTTCTCTTGAAATGATTAAAAACATAATACCTATTAATGATTTAATATCCATGCAAATCTTTTAAAAAATATCAAAAGAAATTTAATATTTTCTAAACTAATAAGACTTTCACAAATTTTCATAAATCAAATTTAATAAAATGTAAAGGTTGAACAAAATTTTGTTTGGACAAAGCTATTGAAAAGCTAAATAAAAATGATTAATTAAATTATCTAATAAAAATTAGTCATAATATCAATAAATATTTCACATTATAATATGATACTTCAACAAAATTTGATAGTTCTACGTGTTATTATTCTATTATAAATAAAAAATAATATTAAATAATATACATTAACATAATAGTGATATAATAATTGTGGGTCTCACTAATATGTAAAGTATAAAGTTAAAAATTTTCTTTATCATTTTATTTTTCTTTATCAACATTTTTTGGTCTACGTCTCTTTATCTTTTTTGTGGTTTCAAATTGGATGAATTCAATTCTTTAACTAGTTAAAAAAATGAGTTGAATTAAGTTAAACTCATTTTAAGAAGTTGAAAATCTTAACTCTATCTTATGTGAATTAGGAATTTCAAATAGGTCAACTTAACCTGATTTAACACAACCAACCCTTAATTGAAAAATGGGTTGGGTTAAACTCATTTTTGCTTTGAAGTAAAAATTTTGACCCAATTTGATAAGTTAACAAATTAAGTTTGATTGATCCACTAACCTAGTTAAAAATAATATAAATTTTTTTTTAAAAAATTGTCTAATTTTTTCTCTCAATTTTATGATCAAATATAATTAAAAAAATATTATAAAACTAGTAAATGAAACAATCCACTTAGTGTATGCTAAAAGATGATCCTAAACTTTAAGTTATGATATTTATTTGTTCTAAATTCTAATCACTGTAAAAATTTATCTTCATGAAACTTCATAATTTTTAACTAAAAAGAAGTTGATCAAATTATAATAATTTGTTCATCCACTTTAAAAAGTGAATTTTAATTTAGTTCCTAGGCTATAGAGTTTCATGAGTCATAATATTGTCTCAAGTTATAAATTTTATACTTTTAATCCAACGGTTCAAATCTTCCTTCAATAACTCAACTACACACATACTTAATAAGTTTATCAATAATTCAATAACAATAAAATAAGTTTCTAAAATAATCACAAATAAGTCTATCAACAACAATAAAATAAGTCTACAAGACAATCACAAGTTTTAATAAACAAGAAAAAAATGACAACTCAACGAGTTAACTTGTCACTTGATATGTTGAGTTGACAGATTGTGTGAGTTGAAGGGTTGAAGGGTTAAATTTCTCTACCTAAATTATTTGTGCAAATTATATATATTGAAATATTCGATCAAACTTATTTTGATATTCCTAATTTAAATTTTAGGTTATATTGAATTGATATACCATAATTATATATAAAAAAATTATAAAATGATGATTTATAAATTGACCATCAAATAAATAAATGAGTTTAATTTTCATGCATTGTCTGTATAATAATTTTTATATTATTAACTAATTAAAAATTGTGTTAGATATAATTTTTTAAATAATTATTATAAAAATTAATAAATTTATCATACATCTAAATTTTTGATTGGATAAAAGTTATTTAATTATAAATAATAGATTAAAAAAAGAAATATAAAATTTATGCGTTTCCAATTTTTTTTTATCTTTAACAACTATGTCAAATATACCATGATATATTAGTTTCCTGAATAAATTTTCACCCTTCTATTTGGGTTCTTCATTTCCTTTAGGCTATTGGTATTGCGTAAGAATAATGCTTCCAAAACGATGTTAACATATAACTCAAAACTACCGCAGTTGTATAAATTGCCAACTCAACGTCAACGAGAAAGTCAGTAAAAATGATGTCTGTCCTCTACAAATGAACCAGTTGGTTAATCTTGAGGGCCGTGACGAGCATTCTGGCCGAAATAAAAAATCCTTCTAAGTTTAGTTTTTTTTTTAATCTATTTCTTCAAAAATGGATACCTTTATTTATTATTATCATTTTTTCTAAACATCAAAATAACAATATGTTGGTTATTGGGTAGGTGCATATAAAAATCTAATTAAGCTAGCTAACGCGTGCTGGGTTCTCTCAAGGTTTTCCCTTTTGGGTCAAAGGTTTGAACAGCTAATCCTAGAGAAAGGAAAGTAATGGGTCTCTAAAATGGGATGCATAAATATACGTTTCAGATACTATACTATATGTTGTCGATATTATTATTATTAATTATGATCATGAAGATTAATGTGGTGCAGTGGGTGACAGCTGAAGTAGGAAAAAAAAATACACTTTTTCAATTGTAACTTTTAAGGTCAGCTTGGACTGAACTAATACTTCACCAAACAATGACACCTTTTCCTCTAATCTAAGAAATAAAAAGGAAAAAAAAAAAAAAAAAAAGAACAATGCGGTAGTTGATTGCCTAGGCCCTGCTCCCATTCATCCTAATCCAAAGTGTCAAGTTGCGAATACTAAGGATATACTTAAAAACTCGAAACAATATGGCAACATCAAAGATGGACCCAATTAGCCAATTATATCCATCAAGCCTAGTTATGTAGATGCTTTTTCAGAAGTGCATATGAAAAGGCATAGTGATAGTAGCTCAACAAATTAATGCTTTAGACCTCAAGCTACTGGCAATGAAGTAGATGACCGTGTTTTCAATCAGGCATGTATAATGGAGAGAGACACTTGCTATTTGATTTAGTTGGAACACCTTTAGGCTTATAATTTCCACAAAATTAGTTACATTTATATCATATGTCCACTGATCCTGCAAAACAACAAACGTTAGGTGCGCACGGCACCAATTTGAGGACTTGGTGTATCGTGGGGCGTTAGCCTTCTTGATATTTTGAAGCGTTATGTTTATGCATTATCGATTGGTCTTCGTTTGATGCCAGCTAATTATTATACTCGTCACAGAACGAGAATCGGTAGGAAGCTCTTCTTATTTTGTATGTAACACAACCATTTGTTGTTAGACACATGTGAAGAATGTATATAGGCCTTTGTTTTATTATCCTTTTTATAATTATATATATATATATAAAAAATTATACTAAGGTGGTTACAACTCACAATCTAATAATTTCATTTATTAATATATAATTTGTTTTTCCGTAAGTACACTGACATCACGTTAATCATTTGCAATATTTTTAAGTTTTGTTTGAAAATTAACATGCAAACACCAAAGACATCACGTGTGCTGCACATAACAAGTTTTTAAAAAATTTGTGTTCTAATAAGCCTGGTGAATTGAAAAATATCTGATGGGCTACAAGCGAATTGTTTAGCATAAGTATTGGAAAATTAAAGGGGAATAATGAGTTGAATAATGGTATTAGGAGAAAACAAAAAAACAAAAGTGATGAAACAAAATGATGTAAGCTTTAGTCAAGACCTTCACTAAACTTGTTTAATTGTATTACACAAAAACGTTATCCGGTCCAAACCAATCTAAGACAACACAACTTGTGCTTTGAAAGCAATGTCACAATGTGAAAGGATGGCGATGCTTACACTACCAATAATAATAATACCGTCGCATGCCCACCAAATTAAGCCTTCCTCGCTTAGTTCATCCCAAGCCCCAGTCATTACCAGCTATTGACATTACCCTATGAACCTCAGCCACCATTAAGTCATCCAAAGATATAAAAAATAAATATTCCAAAGCTTTTAGAATTTTCTCAATCACTTCAACATAAGTAAATAAATAAATAACAATGAAGTTATTTTATATAAAGATAGTTCAAGCGTAACCATCATATTCATATCTTTACATTTCGCGCAATCATATACAACTTAAAAAGTCAGCGAGTAGTATGACGAATTGACGATTGACGATAAGTATAAGACCAAAATGATAAAAAATACAAAAAAATAAATGCAACACAAGAGTTGCCGACTGCAAGGTGCAAGCAATTGAGAAACCATTTTTGATCCTTGTTTCTTGCAAGTGGTCATGTTGTTGTTTTTCCTCGGGTTCAAAACATAGAAACTTTGTCCACTATTTCACCATCTTTGTACTTTCTTTCCGGAAAGGAGATCCTGACCCCACTAGCAACCAACATAGCTTTATTCTAAGGTTCCATTATGGTTTTTTTTTTTAACCCCTGTTTTTCTGAAGAAAAAAGAGGTTCTATTATTAATTTTCAAATTAGAAAAGTTTATTTGAAAAAGAAACAGAGATTTTCTTTAAATGATTCAAAGGAGTATTTACTTTTCTATAAGCAGGTATCATTATATATATTTTTTTTTTTATATTTATTTTTGTTAATTACTAACATGAAAGGAATGATTATTTTGACTATTGACATATGCATAGTTAATTTACAAGTAAAGTCTAAGTAACAAAATAATAATAATAAATTTCAATTTTTTTTGGTGAACAATGAAGTCTAATTGATTATATTATTGCAGTGTTAGAAAAGTCTAAGTTATTATCTTAATTGCAATAATTAAAAGAGTCTAAATCAATATACTAATTGCAGTATCTCGAAACTAAAGATATAATTGAATTAAATCAAATTATATTAATTAAGTTAAGAAGAGCTCTTAGTACACCAGATCCTTGTTTTTCATTTTTTCTACGACTAATTTGGGAAATACTTGTACTCTAATTAATGAATTATTAAGAGAATAGGCGTCTCAGTGATTAATTAATTGATTTAAAAGTAAAAAGATTTTTTTAAAACCGATTCAGGAAAAAGGAGGAAGAGGAGGCACTCTCAAGTTTTTAAGTGCTATGCCTGCTGCAATGTACACAAGAAATGAAGTGTCTTTCCCACAGCATTTGCTACATTCAGACATAACATAACTTTCCTGAGAAGGAAGCTTTATGTCATTATATTATCAGAACTCTTTTGTCTCTGAGGCCTGCAAGTAAACTCTGCTGCTGTAACAAAGCCTCAGTTCTATGGCTTCTAGCTAGCCCATTTGAGAAAAACCACAAAGATCTTGAATCTGATTGATTCTGGAAATGGGTTCTCAGATAAGGCTTTTGGGTCTTTGTCTATGGGTGTACTTGGCAAGCTTGAGTTTCATTGGAGTGGGTGCTGAGTACGGAAGAGGAGGTGCAGTTGTGAAAGGGATTGTTTTAGTTCATGGGAAAACTGCTATTGGAAGGATTGATGATGATTTTGTCTGTGCAACTCTGGATTGGTGGCCTCCTCAGAAATGCGACTACGGAAAATGCAGTTGGGGTCATGCTTCTCTGCTCAATCTGGTATGGCTCCTTTCTTTTTGTCTTATGGTTCCTAAACCTGTCAAAAAGTTTTTTTTTCTTTTCCAGAAGAATAAGATGGTTTTTGCTGTTTTTTTAAAATATATATATATAAATAAGTAATAACATTTCTGCATGATGACGTTTGTATCCTCTTTGGAATGATGCTCGATTCTATCTAGAATGCTAGTCCAGGGTGTCTTAGCTCAGCTGAGAATTAATTCCTGCAAAAACATTTATGTTTATTTTTTCAAATTATAATTTTCTGACCACGTAATGATGAGATTATAATTGTAGTGTATACCCCTCCCCTCCCTACCACCATAAAGGTTCTGTCATGTCACAAACATTCAGAATCTGATACGGTTGTTAAAGGTGAGAGAGAATTTACCTCTTATATTTTTCTTCTCATGCAGGACCTCAACAACAAAATTTTGTTAAATGCAGTAAAAGGTAAGAGGAATTCACATCTGAGTTATTTTCACAGCAATTTACTCATTTTTCATTTCTTTTATTGGATTATTCACGGTTGTTTTAAGAGTTTATCAAGGTTCATTGCCTTTGAATGTTTTGCAGCCTTTTCACCCTTGAAAATTAGATTAGGTGGCACTTTGCAAGACAAGGTCATATATGGAACTGAAGATAATCGGCAACCCTGTACTCCGTTTGTTTTGAATGCGAATGAAATGTTTGGTTTCACTCAAGGGTGCTTACCGATGTATAGGTGGGATGAGCTAAACAGCTTTTTCCAAAAAACAGGGTAAAATCAGTTTCCCCTTTTGAGTTGTTACCCATGTGTGTGTTTAGGTCTAAATAGATTGATCTTGTTGACTTGGCAACTGTTTTTAACAAGTTTAACATCAATGATAGGTATATTTCAGGGCTAAGGTTGTCTTCGGATTAAATGCTCTTGCTGGAAAATCAATAAAGTCTGGCTCTGCTGTTGGACCTTGGAACTGCACCAATGCTGAATCTTTAATACGATACACTGTTAGAAAGAAGTTCACCATTCATGGTTGGGAACTTGGTAAGTATATGCTCCCCTCATTACAAGTAGCAAAGTAGTAAGTGCTACTGGTACAATAAGACAAGAATTGAAAATAGGGATATCTTAAGGGTTAAAGGCTATCATATCTTTATCACAATGCATGAGTTCACTTGACAACAATAACCATTCATCCACAAATTTAATTTTTTTATATAATTATTTTTAAGTTATCAATTTTTTTTTTACTAAAATAAAGAAAAATGGCAACTTTCCTTCGTTAGAATTAACTGTGCTGTTGTATAAGTCATAATGGTGCAGTTTGTTTGAGAACTAACTACAAGGAGCCTTTTTTTACTTTCAGGCAATGAATTGTGTGGAAATGGAATTGGAGCAAGTGTTGCAGCAGATCAATATGCTTCTGATGTAGCTGCTTTGGGAAATATAATTCAAAATGCATATAGAGGGATTGAACCAAAGCCACTAGTCATTGCACCTGGAGGCTTCTTTGACTCAGATTGGTTCAAGGAATTTATAAGCAAATCTGGTAAATCTGCAGACGTGGTTACCCACCACATTTATAACCTTGGGCCAGGTATCTTCCACAAAACTGAATACAAATTTATCATGTTTTCTTAATCTCCGTGTATTTGATTATAACTGAAAGCTACTCACAGGAGTTGATGACCACCTAACTGAAAAAATTCTTGATCCTTCCTATCTTGATGGAGAAGCTAACACATTCAGCAGCCTCAAAGGTATACTCGGAAGTTCAGCAACCTCAGTTAAATCATGGGTTGGTGAGGCGGGAGGAGCTTACAATAGTGGCCATCATCTTGTGTCTGATGCATTTGTCTACAGCTTCTGGTTAGTGTAACTCCCTTTGCTTTGTCAATATCAGCAATGATTCCTTACAAGTTTATTCTCTAATGGTATCATACTATTCACAGGTATTTGGATCAGCTTGGCATGTCAGCTGTTTATGACACCAGAACATACTGCAGACAAAGTTTGATAGGAGGAAACTATGGTTTGCTGAATACTAGTACTTTCATGCCAAATCCAGACTATTATAGGTACTAAAAATTGAATTTCATACTTGAACAATGAAACAGAATAAATAAATAAATATTGACTGATATATCAGATTTTGTGTTCCCATGTGTGTGATGTTTGCTTCATTAATTGCTTGCCACTTTGTTAAGGAACCTATTTTCTAATAGAACAAGGGGTTTTATTAAGGGGGTCCCATTTGAAGTACATTCATAATGCTGTTTTTTAACATTTTTGTGGTTATGTACTTTCTTACTTACAGTGCACTTCTATGGCACCGACTCATGGGAGGGCGTGTCCTCTCAACTACCTTCTATGGGACAAAGAAGATAAGAACTTATGCACACTGTGCAAAGGAATCCGTAAGTGAAATTCTGAATCTGTGTATGGTAGATGTACTATTTGTGAATCTAATTTTATACTCTCTTTACAGAAAGGAATCACAATACTAGTGCTCAACTTGGACAACAGCACCACTGTTCAAGTGAATGCGGCCTTAAGATTTAACAAGTTACCTTACAGAAGAGTGGGTGAACCAGCCAGAAGAGAGTACCATTTAACAGCACCAGACAGGAATTTACATAGCCAAACCATATTGCTAAATGGAAAAATTTTAAGTGTAGACTCAGCCGGTGAAATACCTCCTTTGGAGCCTCTATATGTAGACTCAAGAAAGCCAATAATAGTTGGTCCTCTATCTGTTGTATTTGCTCATATACCAAATGTTCTTCTTTCGGCTTGCAGCTAGCTAGCTCAGTGGCACTAGGTGAAACCAAAAATTGGTTTTACTTGGTGTTTGATAAAATAAGAGATAGAATACATAAAATTCTGTTTTAAATTTATTAGTGATAGTTGCTCTTTTCTTCCCCCTAATGGGACCTATAGGATTTTTACCGGTTTTGTTTGTTTTCCGATGCGTACCATTCAGTTCATATGACGAATTTTAGACTTGGTATACTGAAAGCGACATTTAATTTCTAGTCACATGTGGATCAGACATTTGTCTCCTTCACATTTAATGCTTGAATTTTGATTGCTCAATAGCTGTTTACCAGCAATAAGTTATCCAAGCCAAGTTTTTCTTTTTTTTAAAAAAAAATAACGAGAATTTCGAAGGTATTCTTCCATGGTCCTTCATTAACAACGGTTTTACTAATTACTTTGTAATGACATTAATTGAAAATTAATTTTATTAAAAAGTACAACATTTAATGTTTTTAATACATTTTCATTGCAATTTTAATTAAAAAATTTAATTTATTATTATCTTAATTATTATGTCTTATTAAAAAGAGTACTTACAACGTAATCTTAATTCACCATTATTAATTAAAATTAACTAAAACATCAGTAAAGTTACTAAATAAGAAATAAAATCTATAAAATTTTATAATTTTTAATAAATTTTAGTTAAATAATAAACAATTTTAACATTTTTCTTTTTTTTTATCAACAAATATTAATAATTAAATTATTAATTTAAGAAATTCAAACCTGCAACCTCTCTCTCAACTATGCTAAGGAGAGTATATGACAAAATCTAGTTAACAAATGAAAGCCAGAGAAATCTCAATGTGGGGCACGTGCACGTTATCAATGAGCAGTTGACCCACAACTAAAACTACAGAAAAATGGTCTACCACGAAATTAAACAAAAAAAAACTAATGCATGGAGAGTTTGGTGAGAGATTTGAATGGCTTAAAATGTTAAGATTATTCAAACGGTCACTTTCTGGTTGAAACTTGCAACAAAAGGACCAGAGCACCAAAAGTTGGTAGAGGAAAACTGATTCTTGACTTTCAAGGATTTAAACACGTTAATACATTTTTTGGTGACCAACCACCATACTATCATCTATTAAAAATATACAACACTGCTATGATAAGCTACAGTTAAAAAATAAAAAAAAGAATACTTACAGAAATGTACCTATACTATCATTTCTTTGTAATTAAATTATCTGATTTGAATATATCAAACGGATATACCCCCGTGTCAAAAATCTGTGCTTCGCATGAAGGTTTTCTTAGTTTCTAGGTTGTGCTCAGAATTATGAATGATTGGAACATGAATCAGTTTTGCTCAGAAAAACTTTGAGGCTTACTGCTGGCAAACACCAACCATACGATGGTACCGGTCACATAGAAGAAGATTGATGGTGCAAATAGTGATATCTACATAGTATAAACATAAAATATAAATTAAATTCACAGAATGATATACATCAAACAATGAGAAAAGAATGATATACATTAACAGCTACTTACACTCCATGAATGAGTTAAATCAAGAAGATAACCAGTGAGGGCTACACCCACAATTCCAGGAATAGCCCCAACGGTATTAGTTATACCCTGAGAGAAAACAGAATTAAAAACAAAGTCAGATACTATTGTATTGAAATCAAATATATATTTTGCATACAAAAAATTATGGATGGCTCCAATCTCTGACAGCCAAAAGGAGTATGATTTGGTCTAGGAGTAAGTAGCATTTTCAAGTTAATCCTAGACAACAACATAGGTAAGAGGAATTCTTTTGGCTGGGAAAATCAGATTCTTCAAACTTAAGATTAGAGCAGAAGTCCATCTACAGCTTATAATTACAAAACTATAACTCATAATCAGATAGCTGAAATATTGAAATTATTTATTTAGAAAATTAATATAGTTTTAAAGATGCAGAGAATAATTGTGCCCCTTTTTTGTTGAATTTGATGGGAAAATGATGTCAAGGACTCAAAAATAGTGACATGCAGAAACTAGAAAATGAAAAATACTGCAGACAAGGATTTGAAATGATATTAGCTAGCCAGGGATTTTGTTCTTTAGAATATTTTGCCAACTTTGATAGTATGATATAAGAATGAGGATGTAAGAAGGATAAGCACACATACAAGAAGTATACTTGCGTATTCTGGTGACATGTCTTGGTGGGTACAATATAGTCCTGAATAAGCAGATAAATACAGACACTCAGGACAAAGAAAACCATATGAATCAGACAAGGTATATTTGCAGGATTAACTAGTACCTGATAAGGCAAAGCTTGAGAGGGCTAAACCACTTGTGAGAATCCCCACAATCCCCCAAGGTGGCAGCCCTGGATCCAGCGAGGAAAGAGTCATGCAGATTGCAGGGGACAAAAATGCAATTGATTGGCAGATCTTTCGAACCTACATTATATTTTTTAAAGAAATTCAGGCAGCCAAGAAATTAAGAATAAAAATCAAGATACGTTATATTCAAATAATTTATCAGTAGCATTGACATGTCTGCATTTGGTCAACGACTCAACAGTGACAACATCTACCGTGTCTATATCCAGCAAGGTGTAGTCTTTTATGTCTACAGAGCATAAAATTCCATTTCTTTATCATAAGGAAATACATTTGATATCATATCATAAGTAGTACTTACTACTTAATCATATAACAAACAACAAAAACAAATGATGTTTCAGTGCTTCGTACCACTGTAGTTTCAACTCCTCTTGAAATCAAGTTGTCAGCTAATTGTGCTGCAAAACCAGTCACAAATATTGAAGCCAGTGGTGGAAGAATAGACACCTGAAATGATTAAGAATCCCCAATGGTTAATGGGTATGTACGTGAATAGGCCTGTACAAGCATAATTTCAAGGTCTGTATCTAAACAGTAAACAAGGAAACTACTAGTGAGCAATGATGGGTTTATGATACTATTCATGGACCTACAACAAAAATCAACCATGTCCCTACTGCGGTTACTGATGTAAGATAGCCACCAAAGAACTGGACGAACATTAAGAACAAATTCTAATTGCAGTATATTTTGTAAATTCCATGTCAGAATATATATTCCAGCTTCATTAGATGGAAGGTATCAAATATCTTTTCAAAGAATAGAGCTTTTCCAACAAACTGCTCACAAATCAAAATGTAAGAACAGTAAAAAAGCCTGATTTTCTTTCATCTTTATTTGAAAAGTAATGTCATATCATAGTAATGGAGGGCTGTTTCTTTAATAAAATAATTTGAATACATGTCCAACCAATGCATGAAGACTAAGAAAAACAAATTAACAATTTATATGTGAATTTCGTTTTGATCTACTATGAATAAATGACTTTTAAACCATCTAGTACCATTTATTTATAACAACTACTGAAATGGATTGCTCACTGCACATTCATTTGTGATCTATTATCAAAACAATGAGTTTTGAGGTTTATCTGTCTAAAACAGCTTATTGCACATCCTCTGTCAATGTCAAACATAAAGAATGGAAACAGCTACTTTCCCCTCTCAAGACATGAATAGAATAGGTTAGCTAAAACAAAGAAAAATAACTGTCTTACCCATGCAGCTTCGGTCAGATTTAGATTCAACTCCTCACTACATAGCACAAGATGGACGAATTAGATTCTCCATTGGGACAAAACTGTAAAAAAGTACTAGAACTAAATTTTCTGTACAATTCTAAAACAAAAACTTTTAAGAACTGACAATCATGTAAACCAAAAAATTGCCTAATTCCTCAAAAGAATTTTTCATACATAACTAAACTTATTAGTAATAGATGGCCAAATGGCTGTCAGTGATCATCATTATGCAGCAGTATAGATTCTACAAAGTAATGCTGAGCAGTCACAAAGTAAACTTTGGGTTTTTCCAAGGCATTATAGAGCTCTTCCATGGTTCATGCAGTTGCAACTACAAGGAAGTTTGAATTTGATGCATAAATGCATTGAAACCGTTACCAAAGCACCACAAAATTATTAACTCAATTTCTTTCACACAATAATATTCCATAACTGAAATCAGTTCATTCCAAGCAGTGAAAGAGAAAAGATAAAGAAATTTACTACTCCAAAATTTGCAGAACACAACTGGGGCCCCTTAAGAGAGAGCTACAAAACTTATTATTCTTCTATCCCCATGATCCAATTGTTAAACCTCATGTATAAATTTAGAATTACTTAATTTCCAAAATCAATCAATATTAAACATGGAGGAGTTTTTTTTTTAAAAAAGAAAAAAGAGCAATTGTATGATCATCACGCAAATTGCATGGCATCATCTAAAAGCAACAGGGCACAACAGTAAAGTCATAAATATTATATTGAAATTTCCTCACAATGTAAAATGCTAAAATGTAATAAAAATAAATTTGGTTCCACCTTATATGCATATATATGACTTGTGTAAATAAAAGGTGAATCCAGCTTCTTTATAGCATATTTATGATATTATAATTTAATTAAATTTATGTACCTAAAATATGCGATGAATAAGTACTAGTAAATGTTAAAATGAAAAAAAAAAATGAAAGAATCAAATTATTTTTGCAAAATGTCTCAACTGACTCCCTGATAGCTTGTTTCCAGTGAAATATAGCAAAAAGTAGAAACAGGTAAAGCATTAAATGCTCACAGGGTACCTAAAAAATGTGGGAAGCCATGATAGACAGTTATAGTGACCCCAACTACCACAGAAATGAGCATATATCATAGCCCACACACCACGATTTTGGAAAAAGGCCTTCCATGGTACACCCTGTATTTTAAGAACAAAACACAAAATAAAGTTCAATTGCAGATAGTGTAAGTAATCACTCAATTTAACCCGGTGCAAGTCTTAGACAGAGGCAAAAGGGGTTCTGCTATTTCTGAAGTTACAAAATGAGACACTTTTAAAAGGAGAAAGTAAAATTAAATTCTATTAGGGAGGTTAACATCATGCCAAATGGAATGATATCTAGCATTTGAACTCTCCAGAATACTTGGAAATTGGAATGCTTGAGAAATTCCTCTTGGGCCCTACAAATTTATATCTAAATCTGATTACATTGCAAAAAAAGATAACTTCTAAATCATAGGGAGAAGAGATAAGGATGTCATCTACTAGCAAATAGATGTCAATAATTAGAATATAACATCTAGGGGCATTAAGAAGAACTGGCAAGTCACTCCTAGGGTCATTCATATTTTGACACAAAAGACTGAGCATTGAGCTCCAAAACTATCATAATTTTTTTTATTCATACCTTCAAAGAGCCATTCAATTCTTTCAGAGAAGTTTTCCATGATCGTGTCATGGTATTGGTATCTTGAGCTGCTGTATGACCAATTGAAGTCAAAAATGAAAAAAATGCCAATTAAACTATAATGCTCAAAATAAGTAAACAAAAGAGCGAAAGCCTTGAACTGAACATCAGAGGAAACTTATGAAAATGCATGCTACCTTCAACACATAACATATGAAGAACAGAATAGTAAAAGATATTATCTTCATTTATAATTTATCAATTCTTAAATAAACGTACAGATTATGAGAACTAGTCTACTTATAGGCTGAAAATCTTTACTGACGTGTCAGAGTGCCTATTAATATGATTTGAACAAACCCCTTAGTTCATGAGATTGTAAGCACCAAAGATTTTAGTCCCTGATTTTTCTAAACTCTCATTTAGATTTTGACTTTGCAAAAGGTGATTCACTTTAGTCCTTAATGTCAATGAATAATGAGGTAGAAATGGTCTGAAGAGATGACTTTCTACGAAGTCATGGACTACAAGAGGATTTAGAAAAGTCAGGGACTAAAGTGACTGACTCTTACAAATTCAGAACTAATTTGAAGGGTTACTCAACAATAATTATTGAAACACAAACAAGGAATAATATAATTAATTATGTAGGTGACTTGCATCCAATGCCACAAATAACACTGGAGCTATTAATGATTATTACGGTGAGTACCCAACCAAGAGGTAGGTGGTGCGAAGAATGATTGAATTTGACTCCTCTAAAGTCAGCTGTCATTATAGAAGGAAAAGTAAGAAATCTCAATATTGATGAGAAAATCAATGGTAAATATATTATGTACATGCATAACAAATCATGGATTTGTTAAAGCTTACTCCCTTGATTTTCTCATTAATGGTTGAGATGCCTCACTTTTCTCTCTAACTATTTATTTTAGAGGAGTTAAATTCAGAATGATTAGTATTGACATAAACAACAGCAAATAAGGCTACGAGCTGATGCATCAACTATCATTCTACAGTAGTGTTGATGGAGATGTAACCAAAAGTGGCAACTCTACCTAGACAAAGCCAGATTAAGTCAGCAGGCAGTACCATAGTAAGGATGAGATTCATAGTATTTTACTAAAGAAAACAGAAATGTTTCCAACAGATTGGATGATAAAGTAATTTGCTTAACAAATATCAATTTCAGCAACTCATGAATCCTGATAGATTGTAAAACTTTTCTTACTAGAAAGGCATCATTTAACATCATTTATTTAATAACAAAATACTTTTTAGCTAAAATTAAGAAAGCACAAAAAATTAAAAAAGATAAAAATCTCACCTGAAAGAGATTCTGTGTTTAACTGTGTTTCACCTTCTTCAAGAAATTGAAACCCCAAAAACCTTGAAAATTCATGGCAATGACTCAAGTCATAATTTTAATCAAACAACCATATTTGCAGCTCGAGATGCCTACCAGAGGAAGTTCACTATTTTAAACTAATACACGAGTGGAAAACTATGATAGATTAGTCATTTGTACTTACCAAGCAATCCCCAAAAGACCAAATATATAGAATACTGATTCCCAACCAAGATTTTGGATAAGGGGAGGAGCCAAAAGAAGCCTGACAGATATTAACAGTGTTAAATTGAGGGCAGACAAGGAAAACAAAATTATAATCCTGTGTGACACTAATTTTTATTATATTTGACCATAAGCTAGAAAATGCATACCCCATAACACTTCCAACACTCAAACCACCAAAAACAAATGCTACTGCCCGTGAGCGCTCTTCCAATGGTATTGACCTGCACATGGCAATGAACCTTACAAATCAAAAGGTGAAAAACCAAAAATATTAGAATTGGCTGGAGAACGGTATAGTACTTGTCAAAAATCAAAATCACTCCTTTGGCATACAAACTAGAAGACCAGGATTAAGAATTAAATACACACATACACAAACCTAATTTTTACTTAATAAATAGTAGGCTGAGACAGGAACCAACTGTTTTATTCAGAAGTTTAATTTAACCAAAACATGAATTTCTCCAGTCTCCGCTCACAGTCACAGGCAGCATAAAGCCTTATTTTTCATAACTAATATCCTTATCACGAGAAAACAGAGTTCTTACTAGGAACTAACCCTAAATTCCTAAAGCTAGATGTTTTATCAATTTTGGGAGGGAGTTGAGTTAGGTAAGCAAAATAATTAAAACATTTTTGTCCAGCTCTAAACAATTCTTCTTAGTGTTCTGCATTTTTATTTTGCTTTGGATTCTTATCTTACGACAAAATATTCAGAGTTCCACCAAAATGTCTTTATGGGGAGAAACTAAAGATATTAAATAATTACAGTTAAAAGGAAATTAATCTAAAAGCTAACACACTGACTAGAAAAGAAAGCAGTAGTAAAAAAACCAAATCATAAAAGAAAATACAAATCAACAGATAATCAATATGAACCCGACATATTTGGATATTTACATGCCTGGCAATGAGATCAGTAGCAGCAGATGGTGAAACACCTTCACCTATACCAACCTAGATATGCAATGGAAGGGAAGAGCTTAGTGTCTTGAAAAAGAAAACAAATGCTAATGAGGGTACATGTTAAATAGCAATAAATGTACAAAAAAATACTAAATAGGCACACTAAATGTAGTAGATAGAAAATCCTGAGAAAAGATAAATACATCAAAACAATAACATTTTGCGAGACCAAACGAGGAATCATACATGTAAGTAGACATCAAATCTGCAAAGTAAGAATAAAGTATGCATTCCCAGGGGGAAGGTGTGATTGAAGGAAATTACTGACCAAAACCCTTGACAATAGTAAGCCAGGCATATATCCAGCAAGAAAAGGAACAAGAGCTGTAGCCACTGACCATATCAATACTCCAACCTCCAGAACAGTTCTGAAACAGAATGATAACGGTGTAACATCATAAGCCCGGAAACTAAACTGAAATATTAGTGCCAACTGAGTGAGGTAATTATCCAATTACTATCTCTTTAGAACTTAAACATGAGTTACTCTGTTGACTTTCATTTAATAATAGATAAATGAATGTTTAGACAATTATTTGATTAATAATATAGTAGGTAATGCCATCTTTTAGATATCTAAGTTTAATCTTGAACCTATCCTTTGAATGTAATTATAATTTCATCAGGTAGATAAACATGAGGAATATGAATTACACAATCACAAAGGTATTATTTAAGATGGCTTTAAAGGACAAAGAAGACAGATTTAGAAAAGAAAAGGTATTCTACTATCAATACTTAAAGTTATTGGAAAACATATCATTAAGACTTAAGAGAATACTTGGTATGCAAAAATGACAATTCCAGTTCTGCCTCTATTTCATGGGAATGAGTTGCAGAAAGAGACATATCCTGATAATTTACCTTGCGAGAACCACACCACAAAAGCTAGTTATTGTAGTTGAAGAACCCCTGATAAACCCCACACTAGAATTCCATAATTCCAATATTGAACTCAAATCCCATATCTTGCAATTGGATCCTAACATACCACCACACTTTGCAACCCTGACACCCACATGAGCTGGCTCGCACAGGCCATTTGACTAGTCCTAGGCAAACATTGCAATGCTAGCATCACCACTTGTTTGCAATTGAGCGACATGATGAAAGGCTCTAACACCAATTGACAAAAATCTCGGGAGAATCATACCACAAAAACTAGTTGTTGTTGTTGGAGAGCCCAAGGTCTTGTAAAGGCCACACTAGATCCCATATCCAATATGAAACTCAAATTCCATACCTTGTAATTAGATCCTAAGCTCCTAACATATCTAAGCCTGAGCCTTGATTACAAAGAGAGTGCATGACAAATATTTGTTGTTGTACATCTAAAGGAGTAACTACTGGAAAGATCTTCACCAATGGACTAAGAGCAAACCATACAAGTGAACTTGATACCACCTTCAACCCAAAACCTTAAGGCATTAAGTTTGTAAATCTTCCTTATTTATATATTGTTCAACCTACCTAATGTGGGATCCCACCTTCGCTTTTGTATTCTAATAATCGAAGGGGGGTAAACATCAGGTAGATCTGCACCAATGGAATAGGAGTGCACCACATAAGTGAACTTGACACCACTCTCAACCCAAAACCTTAAGACATTAGGTTTGTGGCTCTTCTTCACTTATATATTGTTCAACCTGTCCATACCTACAAAATGTGAGATTTCACCTTTATACTTGTATTCCAACAATTTCCCCCTCAAGTGTGAGTCTTTTCTATATTATAACTCTCCCTCAAATGGAAGTCATTGTCAATCCACAAGTATTCCAATTATGGCACCTCTAGAGCTTAATCCTCTAGTATCCTGCACCGCCACCTCCACCATTTCACAACCACATGACACATCGCTTGGCCTCCATGTATAGACCCACCGCTAAGAAGATTTTCTATACAAGGGATCCCATGTCCATGCTTTGGATCCATTACCAATCCATTTTAGTCGCCTAAGCTAGTCACCAAGTTGAACCAATGACTATGATACCAATTGTTGTACATTTGAGAGGGTAAACACTGAGGAGATCTTTACTAGTAAGTTAGGAGCAAACCATACATATCGTTGGAGTACAAGTATAAAAGTAAAATCTCACATTGGGTAGGAATAGATAGGTTGAACGATATATAAGTAAGAAAGACCCACAAACCTAACGTCTTAAGGTTTTGGGTTGAGAGTGGTGGCAAATTCACTTATGTGGTGTGCTCTTAGTCCATTGGTGCAGATCTCTCTGATGTTTACCCCTTTCAAATGCTCAATAATTGGTATCAGAGTCATTGGTTCGACCTAGTGACTGACTTAGACAAGTAAAATGGATTGGTGATGAATCTAAAGCATGGACATAGGATCCCTTGTATCGAAAGTCTTCCTGACAATAGGTCCATACATGGAGGTCAGGCGAAGTGTCTAATAATTTATTTTTGCCAATTTTCTAAAAGAACTTTTGGAAAAAACAAAACACAATTAATTCCCAAAAAAAAAAAAACACATTTAATAATTGAAATTTTAGATTGAACTATATGAGAAAATACAGAACTTCACTACATTCCTATTCCTAAGCAGAAAATCTATCGCCCTTGTCTTAGAATTTTGACTTAGAGCCTAACTCGACTCTACAAAACTAACTTCTAATGTGTAAACTATCCAACCCTTTGTCTTTATAGGTTTTATTTAGTCAACCTCTTCCAACTCTAATAAGCCACAATTAAGGCAGGCTAGGAGTGATCACAATTAAGGTGGCTTTCTAATGCACTCAATCATGCCCAAGAGTCCTGGAGCATGGCAATGCAAATGACCTAACAATGGATCTAATATAGACTATAACATCTTAGAATTACCCAAGTCTTGTAAACTTTTATATCTCTAGTTTATGTGGAATCTCAACCCCTTAAGAACTAACATCCTGGTAACTGCACTCAGTGATGCTTCATTCAACCTTTCTGGTCATCCTCTTCGTGTGTAGCCCTTTCCAAGGCACTAGTTATCAACTTTGATAGGCTGCAATTAAGGCAAGGTAGGGGTGACTTAATTAAGATAACTTTCCAACACTCCTCAATCCCAACATGATATTTCTCCTCTCTAAAATAATCTTTCCTCAATACATCAGTGTCCTTGATCCATAAATCCTGAAGTCTTTATTCCCAGATACCTTAATTTCATTTTGAACAAAATTCAATAATCTTCCTGACTGTGAAACATAACATGTATGCATCATGTTCCTAATGAGTAGGAAAGGAGTATGGAGTGGATATTTGTCAAAAGAGAACTAGTTATCAACTTTGATAGGCTGCAATTAAGGCAAGGTAGGGGTGACTTAATTAAGATAACTTTCCAACACTCCTCAATCCCAACATGATATTTCTCCTCTCTAAAATAATCTTTCCTCAATACATCAGTGTCCTTGATCCATAAATCCTGAAGTCTTTATTCCCAGATACCTTAATTTCATTTTGAACAAAATTCAATAATCTTCCTGACTGTGAAACATAACATGTATGCATCATGTTCCTAATGAGTAGGAAAGGAGTATGGAGTGGATATTTGTCAAAAGAGAACATTAGTGTGAGAAGAAAATTTTATTTTTACACAATGAATAGACTCCAAAATTTGGCATTTCGTGATAAATTAAATAGAGAATCAAACAAAGGAAAATTAGAGGTAAACCAGAAATAAATACAGAATTATTTTTCCAATTCTATATTGAAGAATTTAAAGTGGCCAGCTTCACTTATTCTATATTCTCTAAAATTCCAAACTGATTTTCCAAATTTTTTCATTTTCTTTGCCAAGAAAAATAGAAAACCAATAATACATTAAGTCATTTAAAGCCCTCCAGTCCACTCCCCATTAGGCCCATAGTTATACTTTTACAGTTTTCTTTATATAACTAACTAGGTTATGTTTGTAAATAAGCCCTATGCCCCTGTCCCTACTTAAAAGTCTAGAGACAATAAAAGAATAGAGAAATCTTTTGGACAGCAAATAGCATAAAAAAACTTGTGTTGCAACTGGAAACTAACCCGCCACCAAATATTTTGGCTAGCCAACCCCCGGGCAATTGACTCAATGCATAGCCCCAGAAAAAGGAGGACTGAACCAATCCTGCCGTTGTCGAGTTCCACCCAAATTGATGAGACATTGGAATTATGGCAACACTCAAGTTCACCTGCACCCCATTAAATCAAATCAAATATCATGCGTAATTAATGATGCAACTCAATAATTATAATCGAAAAGATAGTTTCTTTTCATTAGAAAAATAAATAAAAGTAAAAAGAAGTGCGTCCATTTGAATGAAACTTTTGTTGCTTGCATCCAATTGTGATCTTGTAGAAAGGAAAGAAGCTAGAAAGAACCTTATCCATGTTACAAATAACGAAGGCCAATGATGTGGTGCCGATGAGCTTGTATCTTTGGGGCAGATTCTTCCAAGGTGGCCAGTTCCAAGAAAAGGTCTCATGTTGCTTCTCCGCCTCTTCCACTTGAAGGTCCGTGAGAACCTTGGCCTTGGCCTTGGACACTCTCTGAGTATCTTTGGCATTTTGTTGAGCGCTGGAAACTATTCTGAGCCTAAGGGTGTGGTTGGAAGGTGAGAGGTGGAAGTGAAAACGTTGAAACGAGGTCGTTCTGATAAAAGGGATGTGTGAGTAAGCTCTTTGAGTGTGTGAAAAGCAGTAGGAATTGTCTGGTCTCAGCGTGAGCTTGGCCATGCTGATTAAAATAGCCTATTCAGTATTCTAGTTGAAGTTGCAGTTGCAGAAAGAAAAAGGAAAAAAGGAGTAAAGAAATAATATTTGGCTGTGTTAGGGAATGCCATAACATAACATGAGGCGTATGGGTAATAACACGCTATACGAGGTGGCCACGGAAGCGGTCGTGCTTGTGGCTCTTGTCGAATTGCAAAGCACATACCATAATTACGTTTTTCGGTTCAAAAGTAATATATGTAATGTTTTTTGTTCAAGACATCTTAACGTGTTTGTAAAGGTGGGCCGGACCATTTGTGTTCAAGCGTCGGGCCAAACATACCACAACGAGGTTTGGCTGCCCAACCCGTTTGCTTAATAGAACTGTTTGTCCAATTCAGATTTTTGGACCCAGAAAGTCAGATCAATGCAACATGCATTAATTCGAGCGTGTGGGTATTCAGTATACTTGACAAATCAAAAAATCAAAGGCTAAAACTTTTTGCACTCCAATTTTTTTTATCAATATCCTCTTTCATTATGAAAAGAATAATCTAAAATGTTCGTAATGAAAGAGTGTGTTTGGCAAAAAAAAAAAAAAAAGTTTAGAATGCGGAAAGAAATGACTCAAAAACGATTTCACGTGATAAGGTTAATTTATTTAGCACAAATTTTATATAAGTTTTTTTATAAAACAAACTATTTTAAGAAACGAACAAAAAAATTATTATTTGTATTTAGTTCCAATATCATGGGTGACTAGCACAGGAGATGCGCTTCAATGATTTGGAGAAATAGGAGTTTATGAGGGTATAGCAAGTCAGAGATGGCTACTTACCAATATTTTGACACTCAAACAAACCATATGTTCAAATGAAGGAATGTAAAAGTTGAAATAGGAGAACATACCTCTATTAATTAAATATAATTATTTAAAAGAAGAGAAAAAAAATAATTCACATGTTACAAAGTGTAGTTTTGACATCATTCAAATAAATGGTCTTTGTCAATTTACATATTAAAGGTGAATAAAGAAAGAAAAATATTAGTACAATATTTCAATTGAATAGAAGATACATTTTCAAAATAATTAAATTACATATTAACTTATTTTTTATAAGTTTTTTATAGATATTAAATCACCAATACATAATCTAATAACATCATTTCTCTTTTTTAAAGTGATATTTTATAATGAAAAATCTTATTTACGATTGATTGACTAACATAAATTATCAAAATTGTCTTTTTTTTATTATTTCTTGCCAAAAACCTAGAGACTTATAAACATTTAAATATATCACCACTATCTTTTAGAATTTAAATTATTTTCTCATTCATATATAATACAAAGCCTGTAAAAATGTAAAATACAATCAAAAAATTATGTAACATGATTGTCAATCGAGTAAGTCAATCAAAAAATATGTCATCTTTAATGAGTTAATGTGGTTTTCGAATTAAATAATTAAAAAATTTGTCTTACATTTGAAGCAATGTAGGTTAGAAAAAAAAATTGACAAAACCCACACTTGATTGCAGACCCACAAAATTTGGAGCATATAGTAGAGTATAACTAGTATATTATTGTTTATCGTGTATCAAAGTTCAGAATTTGCAATCATAAGCAATAGTATCACTTTGGACATCATACCACCATAACACCCAATGCATCTTTGTGCTATTAAGTATCCTTTCTCGCTTTCTTAAAGATAAGTATCATTTTCTTCTCCCAATTTTGTTATGTCATAACACTTTTTTCTCACAGGGAAAATCTTTGCATGTTATTGTAACGACTTCTTTTTTTTATTACTTAAGACACACATATATAGAGATTATTTTCTTTTACTAAGCAAAAGTTTATAGGTGTACATCATTAGTTTTACAAAAGAAAAATTTTAGACTTCATCTCCCGGATCTTCGGAGGGATCTTCTTCCTCGGAGGAATCAATTCTAAGAACAGATCTGACTACTCTATGCCTAACATGGCTTGAGGAAGAGTTACGTGGACGTCTCCTCCTAGGATGAGATGAGAAACCAGGAGGTGATTCAGACACACGTGGTGGTTCCACCTAAGTTAGCACGATCAGTAGATCTATATGTCTATCGGAAGTGAGGGTTAACGGAGCTGCATGAAAGAAAGTAAAACGGACATATCCAGTATAAGTATATAGTTGATACAAAGGATCCCTCGTCCATCGTCTGCATAAGGGAGTTATTGATATATGGAATAGTGGATGAAATTTCTCAGACATCTTTTCCTGAAATGATTAGTGTAGGTGTGAATCTTCAATTTTAAATAGTCATATAATACTGGCGTACTTGAATATATATATATATATATATATATTTATACTCAACTTCACCGTTTCGTGTCCTAAATAAATTACTAACGGATATAGGGATCCCTCGCTGCCTCTTTATTCCTTCCGCTAGAGGACTTATGCGAATCATAATATCAAATTCATGAGTTGCAATATTTTTGGGTGACGGTCAGGAGTACATATCTGAAGCTGGTACATGACTTAGATACTCTCTACTGACCTTGGTCATGCTCTGCTTTGTCAGGGTTACCAAGCCGGCATTATGACTCCTTAACCTAGGCAGTTCACAAACTTGGTGCCTAAACACCCCCAAGGACTTCCACAGCCTACATACATTCCT
>JAMLFT010002365.1:0-25885 GCA_026544285.1 Pachyrhizus erosus | reverse complement strand
GTGAATTTAATGAACTGTATATAAATATTCTTTTTGATTCATAATAAGTTTCATGTTAAAAAATAAATAAATTTTAAAATAAATGTTATTTTAATTTTTAATATAATATTAATTATATTTTTTATTTAGATGTCTAATAATATTTTTTAGAATGTATGCTGCGTATAATTTCTAGCAAAGAAGATCTCATGATAATAAGGGTAATTTTATAAATTATTTATTTATTTATTTATTAGTTTTTCTTTTTCTTTATATATTAAAAATCTTCAGACGATATTTATTATAAGACAAAGGAAGTAATAATTTATGTTTATAGAGGTTAGGTAGTGTGACAAAATCTTGGCAAAGATGGTTAAGAGTGGAATTGCCATTAATTTTGATTTTAAAAGAACATTAAGTAGATGGAAAGTTATTTCATTTCAAATCAAAATTAAAGAGACTAATAAAATTAATATATATATATATATATATATAAACAGAGAGATTATCACAAAGGAACACTTAAAAAAATGTCCTTATTACGGACTGATATTATGAAAATCTGTCAGTAATCCAATTTTTCTGATAGATTACTGACAAATAAAATTTTGTTGGTAATATTCGTGTAAAAAAAAACTACCGACCGATATTTACAAGTGTATATTCTAAAAAATATATATTTTTAATTAAATTAATCAATTAAATTTTAAAATATTAAATAAATTTTGATTTTATATAATATGATAATTAAATTATTAAATTTTATGGAATATTTTTTATTATGATATTTCTTGTTTATTATCATGATTATGTTACCTTAAATACTAATATAATAATAATAATAACAGAATTTATGGTCAAAATTTATATTTATTATCATTATTTTATAATAATTTATACTATTTATGTATTTTAATGATCATCATAATAATAAATTATTATATTACATTATAATATTAATATTAATATAACAAACAATAATGTGATAATCGTACATATATATATATTCTGATTTAAAATAATTAAGATAATTATAATTAATATATATATATATTAATTAATTAAGGTAATTAAGATTATTTTAAATTGAGATAATTTGATTTATTAAAACTAATTTAAATAATTATGATTAATATATTTGTTTTCTTTTTATCTCTTTTGACACGTCTTATTCTTCAGTAATTAATGATCCTATCCTGATTCTTTTGTATTAATCACAAAAATAAGAAGAAATTATGGATATGTGTTGACAGTTCTTATGGTGACAGATATTCAATAAAAATTTTATAATTTTTAATTAATTAATGTGGACTACATATTTTATTATAACATTTATTTTAATTATTTATTTTTAGATCAATTTAATATAAATAATCTAATTTAATGAGTCTGTTAAATTACAAAAAAAATTGATATAAAGTTAATAAAAAAAAACCTAGTTTGACCTATTAAGAAATAATAAAAAATCCTAATATATTTTTCTTTCTTTCACGAAAAATTATTTAATGATACATAATTAAATATTTTTAATTCTTTTATTTTAAATTTTAAAACAAAAATACATATCATTGATATGAATCATAAATAAATGGTGATTGAAAATAACCTAATAAATTTTCTCTTTTCACATGTTAGAACATATTTTATGACAATTTAGTAATAAAGATTTTATATTGTCAACAGAAGCAGTTAATGATCAAATTCATGTGATGATCATGCTCTAATTATCAAGCTACCCTTTTCATTCGTCTAAGGTAATAGGTTCCTTAATGTTTGAATTTACTAGTATTGATTTAATATTACAAGAATATTACTTTTATGCACTTTGGCCGCTTTTATTTTGCTGTTATATGAAAGGTTGTTATAAATCTGTAACACCATTATTCCTTTGCCTCTAACAAAGTCTATAACCATATGGAAGGTGGTCATAAGTCCCTAACAAAGAATGTGGCAGCCAAAGGAGAGGCAATTTGCAGCAAAAATATTCAAATCATCTCATGAAACACGCCACCAACTGGGGAGACATAATTTAAGGATTATGCAAATCTTATACAAATGTTTGAGTTAAAAAAGTTCAATATTCAAAAACAGTAGGCCACATTTAGAGAATTATGCAGATTGTCAAGGCAAAACTTTCACATATTCATGAAGGGTACATAAACGAACCCTTCTGTGCAGAAGCATCATCTGGTTTAAGAAAACACATCCAAGGCCTATTTCATTACTAGGTATGAAGTTATTTATGTTATCGGACAACAAGACCTCTTCTGGGGATGACTCATTTGGGTTCCCATAAGTTTTCCAAATCATGAGAAGTTGTTTATAAAACCTTTCTATTGGTGTTATCTTCTTGTGCACTACTCATGAACGTTTCCTTGAAGGGATCTTAGGACTCCATAAATGTCGCCTTTTCCCACCTAACAAAACTTACTAATTGTTAGAAATATAATATATGAAGCCACACAGCAAAAATTTTCAAAGAAAAAGTTAACTTGGTCGAGTACAAGACATACACAACTCAAACATTTTGCAGCTTACATCCTCCAAACCAGAGATAATACAATTCTGTCAGCAAGTTAACATGACAATATAATTTAGTTTGATTGATGTAAATTTTAATTACAAAAACCTGTATATCATAATTTCCTATCAAGTTGTATCTCAAAATACAGTCCCTAAAATTATAAAGTTAACTTATTTAATCATTACCTGTAACATAGCATGAAGCAAGGAGATATTTTCTACCTTTCAGATATTTTCTACTCCTCAGTTTTTTAAGGCTGTCAAGGTACTCTGGTTGAGAATGATTGGGAAGATAGTTCTCAAGGCTTCCCCATTTCCTGTTTCTTGATCCACAAGCGTTGCACAAAACTGGCTTGTTCTGGTCCATTACGCCAAAGTGGAATAACTGATGAAACCATATATATGTTGGTGTCTAACTCAAATAATTGGGAAGATGATATTTTGGACAAAATAATTTGCATAAAATAAAAATGATTTTGTTTGCTTAATCTTAAAGGCTACCTACGAATAATAATAAAATCTTAAGGGCTACCTGCGTAAATATTCATAGAGACATTTATAGTTTTGAAGTGTCTTAATTTTATATATGTTTAGGTAGAGACACAACTGTTTTGTTTATATATATATATTCTTTTGGAAAGGCTAAAAGAATTTGATTGAAAACGACTAGTGCAGCACAAAAAGTGCCGAAACAGCCAAGACGAAATTACAATCTGATTACAATTTAAATACCCCTGTATTGGCAAAGGTCCAGCAAGACAAAAGTAAAAGAACATCTGTTTTATTTACAACAGAACTAATTAAGACATGTTAATATAGTTTTTAACGGTTGCGTCTATATTTTAAAATGAACGAATATATACATGTCTGCAATACTATGTGTGTCTATTTAATAAAACATGTCTTTTCCTAGGGTCACAATAATTCTGAAGAACATATGCCTATATCTACAGATAATTAGATAAATAAACAGTGTTAACATCACTGGTTATAAATCATAATTTGTCATGTTGATTAAAAACTGCATCCCACTCAAATCATTTCAAAATGCAAAAACAATTAATTCTCAATAGATAAAAAATTACACACACACATAATATTTTCTACATACAAAAATCAATTACAATCTGATTAAGCCCCCTGATGGAGGTGCGAATAGTAGTCATCCAAAGATTTCTCTTCGGAACAAGCTAATAGGATCACAAAATCCTTTACCATGATAGGAGCTACGAATTTGATAGGAAAAAAAACTCTTTGGGATTGGGTTGGAAGATGGTGATAGACTAAAGCCAAAATGCTAAATTGAAGACATATAGTATTTTGCAGGAACTGGTTGAAAGATGTCATGATTGTGAAACTCAATCCTACGGAAGAATATTGACTTCCGTGCACTGTGTGATCGTTTCAAGGCAATTTGGAAACCTTGTTGGGGTCAATCGGAAACCTTATGGGGGCCAATATAGTTGACATTAGGCATAGTTTCTTTATGGTCGAGTTTAATTTAGAGAAAAGATTTTTGGTGGTGGTCCTTGAATGATTTTTTATCACAACTTCATAGTAAAACCATGGAAATAGCATTCGAGATGAAGATCAATAACACCTTGCTCTGGATAAGGTTTATTTGTTTTGGCATGAAATATTATGATGAAAGTTTTATGGTCATTGACAATTGGTTGGCCGGTGTGAGTGGATATGATTACCATTTACACAATTAAAAGGCTTTTTGCCAAGATGTGTGTCGAAATTGATTTATCTAATGGTGGGACGTTTCTGGTCCATAACCATTGGTTTAATGTGAAATATCAAGGATTGTACTCAATTTGCAAATGGCGTGATCTCTATGGTCATATCACAAGCCAAAAAATAATAATAAATGGTCACATCGCAAGTAGTAGCTTGGAGTGGAAGAAAGAGAAAGTCTCGCTGTCGGCTACAGCACACAGTGGAGGGGAGGAAAATTTGAACGAGGAGGCATGGGTTCTCATGCAAACCCTAATCCTCTACATGGAAATCACATTAGCTAAGTTATGGAAGATCTACATGGGAATTGATTAATAGTTAGAAAAGGAAAGTACAATAACAAGGTTTCAAGTTACAATGTTGAGAGTAGTATTTTGAAAGTGTGTTACTTAATCGACTCGATCCAACCCAATCCATTATAAGTTGATCATTAAGTGAGTCAACTTAATTTGATTCACTTTTTAGTGAGTAAAAAAAATATCAATATAACCTAGTCCAACACAGATTGGTGGATTATGCGAGTTGGTCCATGTGTGATGAACGTTGTAGTTTAATTCTTGCAGCAGCAACGAAGCTTACAAGGAGAGAAGACCAAAGTCTAGTCCAACGACATCTCGCAACTCACAGTCCACATGCGTATCGTCGATAGCGAAACGGTGGTAGTAAAGCAGCGACAACAAAGCTTACAAGGAAAGAAGACACAAGTCTAGTCTTGGAACGTCTCGTAAGTCTAGTCCTAGGACGTCTTGTAAGTCTAGTCTTAGGATGTCTTGCAAGTTGCAGTCCAGGTGCATATCATCGATAGTGGAGCAATGACTTAGGGTGCAAAGCGGGAACCAAGGATTTCATAAATGAAAGAAGGAAACGCAAAAAGACATAAAGAGACACGTATTAGGTTAGCTTTTATTTTCTAATTTTTTTTAAATAGGCCAGAATGCAAATCAAATGTTATAAACTAGATGTGACAACTCATGGATCAATCCAGTTTATCATAGGTTTTACCAAAGTAAATTGAGTTAAAATGGATCGAGTTAAAAATAGGTTAGATTAAAAAATATTATTTTTTTTTTAACTCAATCCGACCTAAATCTACGGTGGATTGAATTAACCTATAAATTAAAATCTATTTTTACAGTACTAGTTAGAAGTATTAAAAGGAGGAGAAAGTATGAGGCATGAATTAAGGCATTTAGGACCATATCAAAATATGTTCCAGCTAAATAAAAATTAAATAAAGTTTACATAACAATAAAAATTAAATAAATAATTAAACCATCTAAATATGGAATCGCCTTACGTTTGCCTCCCTTATATATGTTTGAACATCTTTTATGCCGATTCTATATACTGTACAGATTTTATATTTTCAGCAGAAGCAATAAATGATCAAATTCATGTGATGATCTCATGCTCTAATCAACCTTTACCCTTTTCATTTGTTTTAGGCATTAGGTTCCTTTAATCTGAATTTGCTAGCAGTTCTTTAATATCTACTAGAGTATCACTTTCATGCATGAAGTATTTGCCTCTTTTTATTTTTTCTGATAAATGGAAGGAGGTCATAAGTCTGGCTAGAATGGGATCTTCATCATGTAATGAGTGCCAACTTTTGGATTTTTGCACTGCATCGCATTTTGGGGTTAGTTTAGCTGATTCTCAGGTGTGTGTACCTTAAGACAATAGTTGTTTTTCTTTTTTGATTTTCTTTTCGTTCCCTAGTGGCTTTGTCTTTCTATTTCCTACTAATAAATAAAAGATCACATTCCTTTGTCTCTAGATGAATGGTTTGTTGGTCAATATAACAGAATGTGCTGCAGCCTGCAGGGAGAGGCAGTTTACAGCAACAATCACGACTTTGAGCAGCGCAGTGAATTTTATGATTGATTGTGTAACATTGATGTGTTTGATATGTGTCCATCAGGGTCAGTCCTGAGAGCCTTTTTTGGGCGATTACGTAAGGCCCATGATTGAAGAAGATCCTAAAAAAGTCAAGACAACTTTAATGTGAAAAAAAAAAAATCAGTTTATTTGTTAATAACTTTTTTTAAAAAATTTTCAATTTTTAAATTTCAATTTATTCAAATATTAAAAATAATAAAATTTAAATGTTTACAAAAAATTAAACTCTTATTTGTATATAATATTTTGTATTTTATATATTTACGAATAGGAAAAATATTTTGTATGTAACATATATTTATTTATATTTTTAAAATATTTTTACATTGAAGACTCTTACTATTTTGCCTTGGCCCGTAAAAAGTAAGGGCTGGGGAGCTGGTGTCCATGCAAGTTCTAAATAACCAATTCACATCCTTCAATTCAAACTTGATATAAGATAATATTTATTCCAAAGTCTGCCAATTTCATATTGGTCTATAACATTTGCCAAATCATACATAACTACTGATTCTAATAATCTCATGAAACACAACACCAACTAGACAGACATAAAGGTTTGAGTTCAAAAAGTTCAATATTTAAAAGCAACTGGCCACATTTAGAGAATCATGCAGGTTCTCAAGGCACATTTTTAACATATTCATGAAGGATACATACATGAATCCTTCTATGCAGAAGCGTCATCTGATTTGAGAAGAGCACATCCAAGGCCTATTTAATTACTAGGTATGAAGTTATTCACGTTATCCAACAACAAGACCTCTTCTTGGGATGACTCTTTCTGGGCTCCCCTCATTTTTCCACATCATGAAAAGTTGTTCATGAAACCTCTTCATTCGTGTCATCTTGTTGTGCATTACCCGTGAACGTTTCCTTGAAGGGATATTACAACTCCATGAAGGATTTTTCCCACCTAACAAAAATTATGAATTTTAGAAATATATACAAGAAGCGTTAACACAGCAAATTTTTTTCAAAGAAGTTAACTTATATATTTACTAGTATCATTACTTGAATTTGTAACACAACTTGCACCACGGAGATCATTGTTTCTACCCTTTAGATTTTCAAGGTTATCAAGGTACTCAGGTTTAAAATGGTTGGGAAGATAGTCCTGAAAGCCAGAGCTTCCCATTTCCTGTATCTTATTCCACATGCATTGCACAACATTGGTTTGTCTTCTGGACCATTACGCCAATGTGAAGTAGCTGATGAAACCATATATATATGTTGGTGACTGGCTCAAATAATTGGGAAAAAGATGTTTTGAACAAAATAGTTTGCATTAAATAAGAATGGTCAATTTGTTTATTCATTCTTAAGGGCTACATGCGCCTATATATTTATACATTTTTTTCTTGGTCAGCCAAAAAGAATACATTAACAATGGGTACAAGGAGTATCACAACCCATTTACAAGAACAACCTGCCAATGTCCATCATCTACCCGTATACCTCTAACCATGCCCACTCAAATCCCACCACAGACCATTACACTGACTATAACAGAAAACTCGGTCCCAGAAAAAGAAACGTATCAAGTCACCTGATAGCTTTTAAGTGTCTTAATTTTACTTACATAACCTTTTGAAGAGACGCAACTATTTCTAAGCACGCTTTGTATATTGATTCAAATGAAAGAAACAAAATAAACACGTGTACGGGATTCCTAAGGCTACCTATTTATTTTGAATTCAAATACATGTTAATATGGTTTTGAATGGTTTTGTCCATGACTAATATGTTTGCAATACGGATATGTGTCTATCTTTTCGTGTTAATAACACATGTTTTTCCAGAGCGTCACAATAATTCTCAAAATCACTTGTCTATTTATTCATATATAAGTAATTAGATAAATACACAATGTTCATATAACTTATTATAAATCATACTATGTCATGTTCCAGTAGGAAACCAAAAACAACACACGTACCCTACCCATAAATCTATTAAAAAATCTAAACAATTCTTGAATAAATCAAAATTGTTGATTATATATTTCTTTGGTTGACTACGGAAAGCAGTTAAACATGTATTTACACTACTCACTAGCAAACATAGAAGGTAGATAGCACATGGGATAAAAACTTTTAACAATTATAAACAAAACAAGGGTATATAATATAATATATAAAATTAAATTTTTTTATATAAAATAAGAGTGAAATTCTCTTCTAATCTTATATAATAGTGGTTTTCAACACATCTTTCTTCATCTTTGAAGTTTCTGAGTAAGAAAAATTTATTAGATAATCTTAGACAACCACATGATGTGTGATATGACTAATTTTTATTTAATCTATAATTAAATATTATTAATTATTTTTCATAAAATTAAAAAAACTTAAATACATATTATATAAAGATTAGTCAAAATTATATACATGTGATAATCTAAGATCATCTATTAAATTATTCTTACAGAGGTAAGAGTAGTAAGCATTTCAAGAATTATTTTTTTTTTCGAGAGAAGCTGTTAGCACTTATGATCACAGAATCCTCTACCATGACAGAAGCATACGAATTTGATTAGGAAAAACTCTTTAGTTGAGCTAGAAGATGGAGATAGCCTGGAGCCAACGTGCTACATTGATGATAGTATTTTGTAGGAACTATGATTGCCATAAAAGGATGTCGTGATTGTCAATCAACTAGGGAAGAATATTAACTTTCTTACAAAGTGTGATTGACTGAACACAATTTGGAAGCTTATTAGGGGTGTAGATGTAGTTGACATTAGGCATGATGTCGGACTTCGTAGCTTCCGGACGAAGATCAATAACACCCAAGTCTAGATAAGGTTTCCTTGTTTATACATAGAGTACTATGATTAGAGTATTTTGTAAGCATTGGTAATTGGTGGGTCCGTGCGAGTGAATATAATCATCATTGACATATATATAGCTAGAGGGAAGTTTGACATGGTGAGTATGGAAATTAATTTGAGCCATCTAATTAATGTTGGACACTTATGGTTCCATAACAAATGATTTAATGTTGAATACGAAGGATTGCACTTAGTTTGCAAATGTTGCAATCTATACGGTCATATATATGAACGGTAGTTATCCGCAGCAGAAATTGAAAGAAGTCTCACTATTGGAGACTGCCTAGGGTGGAGGGGAGATAAATTTGAACGAGGGGGCATGGGTTTCTAATCCTGTGCTTGCCAATCACGTTAATCAAGTTATGGAAGATCTGTATAGGGACTGGTTAATAGTCAAAAAAGGAAAGCTAAATAATAAAGTTTCAAGTCATAACAATGGGAGCATTAAAAGGAAGAGGTAGTGAGAGGAGTGAATTAAGGTATTGTTAGAATCAATTAACGGTGCATGACTGCATTCTACTCTAATTATGCAGCTGGACAAGTTGAAAACAGTAAGGTTTGGAAAAGGAAAAAAATTTATCGGTGGTGAATAAAATCAGGAGTTCAATAAACATTAGCATTATTCCTCAGTCCTTTACTATGGTAAGGACCACCTCTGTATCTATTGACTCCTCAAAGGCAACCAAGGCACTTGATGCAAAGGGGAAGGTTAATGCCTCTTACTAGATAGCTAAAACGCATCCTATTAACTACAAGGCACAGATTCTTTTAGAGTGATCATTTGTTTGTTCTACTACCACCAGAGAGTATCCTTCATATTCCTAAAATTTTTTGAATGAGAGAAAGGTATGCAGGTCTCAAATATAAAAACAAGCAGCTCACTTGTGATGGTGACTTCTCCAGCTCGCAAAACCTCTAAATTTCCAAAAAGACCTACTTCTTTAAAAAATAATCATAGGAAGAGAATTGGGGAATCACGTTAGCATAACATTTCTGGTTGTGTTTCCTCAACCATCTCCACTGCCTCTCCACACATTGAATCATCCATAACCAAAATGGTTCCCCTTTGCTCAGCTTGTAAACAAACGTTACCTAAAGTTAGATTCAAGGCTTCAGGTTCTCCAACAAACATAGCTTGTTTAATTTGGACCTGGTATCTGGACATTCATGGCCGTGAAGATGCCATGAGCATATGTTGTGTTGTGGTAGTTGGCATGGCTTGTTTGTGTGGTTACTATAACCTTCCCTTGTGCATCAAGTGCTTTGGTTGCCTTGGTGAGGTTAGTAGTTACAGAGTTTGGTCCCCATGATAGTAGAGGATTGAGGAATAAATTTGATGTTCTAGCCCTCCTAATTTGATTCACTACAGAAATGTTTTGTACTTTACCAAATCCTACATTTTTAAGCTTGTCCATTCCCATAATTAGTATTGGATGCACCATAGATTGCCTTTATAAATTTCTTACCTTTGTAATTCACCCCACTCATTTCCTCCTTTAAAGCTCCCATTATGGTGATTTGAAACCTTGTTATTATGCTTTCCTATTTTGAATATTAATTTGTCCCTATACAAATCTTTTAAGACTTAATTAACATGATTGCCATAACCCATGCCCCATGGTACAAATTTTCATTCCCTCCACCTTGTGTAATCGTTGGCGAGACTTATTCTCCTTCTTCCGCTTCAAGCAACTATCAACAATATGACCATATAGACCACAACATTTAAGTGCAATCTTTCATATTTGACATTAAACAAATGGTAAATAAATGTCCCACCATTAGATGACTCGAATCAATTTCCACGCACACTTGCAAATCACCCTCTAGTTGTGTCCATGGTAATTATATCAACTCGCATGGATCAACCAACTTTCAATGCTAGTGCTAACAAAACACTTTCACCATGCCTAAATAAGGAAGCCTTATCCAGGTAAGGTATTATGGATCTTCATCTTGAATGCAACAAAGTCTGGCATCCAAGGTCTTACAATGAGATACTGATGAAAAATCACCCAAGGATTGTCATCAATAACATTTTCTCTTTCCTTAGCTAAATCAAATTTGACCGTAAAGAAATAACGTTGAATGTCAACTACATCCATACACACATACGGTTTCCAAATTTCCTTCAAACGATCACACCTTGTAAGGAAGCCAATATTTCCTAGGAATTGGATCATCACAACATCATTCCATGATAATCATTGTCCTTGCAAAATAATATCATCAAGATAGCATTTTGGCTTTAGCCTATCACCATCTTTCAACTCAATCCTAAAGATTTTTCCAATCAAATTTGTATACTCCTTGGAGAGGTGTTTGTTAATCCTAGTAACTTATCTCGAAGAGAAATCTTGAGATAGCCAGCTCGCACCTTTCGAAAGGGGCTTTGAAGGCGAAGGAACATGTTGAGAACGATATTATAATTTAAAGAGAATTTCATCCCTAATTTGTATAAAAAAATAACAATTTTATATATTGTATTATATATTCTTATTTTACTAACGAATGTGTGAGAATAAACTAGTGTCAGATTACTCCAGTTTAATCAATGATCTCGAATTTGAATCCTAATGGTATAATTACATTAACTATTAAAGGGGGGAAAATTTATCATTAATAAAAATCCTGTTTGATTCAACCAAGATTATTTTCAAATAAGAAATATTTATGATTTCATAAATATTATATACTTAACTTTATTATTGCGTGTTAATATGTTACTTGAACAATGTAAATACACGTTTAATTAATTTTTGTAGACAATCGAAGAAATATATAATATACAACTTTTATTTATTCAAAAATTGTTTTGAATTTTTAATTGATTAACGAGTAGGGTGATGCTTTGGTTTTTCAAATCATAGGCTTTCCTTAAGAGTTCTAATATTATTATTTTATTATAAGTCATTTAGGAGTATTTACAGATTAAATTCGCCTAAGTTTGATTAAATTTATTATTTAATTCAATCAAAATTCTATAAGTTGGATTAAATTGAATTGGTGTAATTTTATTGTGAAATCCAAACCAAACTAATCGAATTTAAATATTTAAATATTATTTTTATTTTGTAAAAGTTAAATTTTTTAGAAAAAAAATTACTTTTTCTTAGAGCCTTTTAACACATATATGGAGTTGCAAAACAGATCACATTATGACAACAGCTTGACACTAATACAATGACCAAACTCTATATATTCATAAATAATTTATTTATAATTAGAAATTAATTTATCTTTAAATATATATTTTCTTTATTTTCATAATTTACTTTTAATAATTTTATTTTTATTGATATTGTATCATTGATATTAGTATTATAATACAAGTCATATATTTATTAGTTTGTCCAACAAATACATAATAAAAAATTATATTTAAGTTAATTAAATTGTGAGTAGTATATTTTAGTCTATGTATATAGGTATCTTATAAACAAGGGTGTAATCATTGAAAATTTTACTTTCATGCGAGATTTTGATTCCATGAGGTCGTTTAAGGTAAGGCATCTTTAGTGTTTTTTTATCTCTTAATTTAATAATTTAATATATATATGTGTGTGTGTAATCAAATTAATTATATACTATAGGTTAGATCAGATTACGAATTCAAAAAATAAAATTTCCTATTCATTTTGTACATTAATGAGTTTAAATAAATTACGTAAGATTTAGTTTTAACTTTTAAAAAATTCAAATCAAACTAATTAGATCGGTTTGGATCCATTCGGATTTATGTATTGCTGATTTCCGTAAAGGTCTCTAAAATTATTACAGTGGTCATGTATTGTTTAACCCGAAAAAACAAAAATCGGAACAAAAACTCTAAGAACAAGATTGAGGACTTACAATCAATTCCGCAATGGAAGCATTGGCCATGCCTTTTCCCCATATCCGTGAAGTTCCTTTTTTCCTACACAGAAATTTAGTTATTAGAAGAGCAACTCCACAAAATCCTTGAAATGAAATCCACATCTAATAAATTAAGTTACAGAATTCAAGTTGTGGTGACAGTGGAACGAAGAGAACAAAACTTCAGTCAAGTTTAGTTACATAAATGCATCAGATTACAATTTTTTTTTTTTTTTTTACCTTTCTGTGTGTTTATCCTTGTGAGCCTTTTTCACAATGTCACCAACTTAGCTTCTTTACTTTTCCTTTCTATCTTTCTTTTATATTTATACGTGATAGCTTCTATTTTTCTCTTCACTCGCTTTTCTCTATTTTGTTCGAATGGAATTTAAATTCGCATGAAAAGAGTGACAAATAGTTTACATGCCCTTCTAAATGCCTATCTGTATCATCATATAGGTCCAAAAAGATGCAATCGTTACCTTTTACAGCACAAACTTTAATACGAGATTAAAAAAAATATACTGTAATATAAAGGACAGGAAGAAAGGTGGGGTTGAGGATTACAATAATCAAATTAAAAAATGATTTTTTTATAAAAATTAATCTAAAATATTTTTATTTTAATTATTTTTTACAAATATCCTTAATAATAAATATTTTTTAAAATTTAATAAATTATAGATGAAATATATTAATATATGAAACTTCAAGAGTCTAACTTTTCCCACATGTAAAATACTATTTTGGAAATATTATTTTGATTTTTTACGGCATAATTCATAAAATTAAAGCAATAGATATATGATTAAGTAAAGAGATTAGAATAATTAAAATTAATAAAAATATTTGAAAAAAACACTTATATTTTTTTTATAGAATAATATTAAATATTAAATTTAATATTCATATCCTAACAACATAAAATTATTTTATACAGTCAATTAATCAAAAATTATTTTTATATAATTTTTAAAATACTTATTATAAAAGTTAATAAACTTATCAAATATAAAATTATCTTACACAGTATTAGCATAACTTATTTTCTCTTAATTATTATATTTATTAAATATAATATATATAAATAATTTTTGAAAATATTATTAAATTATATCTTAAATATAATATAATTAATTTTAATAATAATATTAAATTTTAAAATGTATTAAATATAACATAATTAATTTTAATAATGATATTAAATTTATATGCATTAAATATAATATAATTAATGTTAATAATGATATTATTAAAAATATTAAATTTTTTAAAAATATTATTAAAATATATATTAAATATAATATAATTAATTTTAATAATAATATTAAATGTTATATGTATTAAATATACTATAATTTATTTTAATAATAATATTAAATTTTATATGTATTAAATACAGTATAATTAATTTTGAAAATAATATTAAATGTTATATGTATTAAATACAGTCTAATTAATTTTACTAATATCATTAAATGTTATATGTATTAAATGTAGTGTAATAAAATTTACTAATATTATTAAATTTCATATGCATTACATTTAATATATAGAATGAATTTAATAAATCTAATGCTAATATATGTATAGTAAATGTATAAATTGTTAAATGAATATGAATATCTGTGTATGTTTTGTTATTTTATTATTATTAAAAAAAATAACTTATAAGATATATTTTAAAATAAAATTATAATATATATTAATATAATGTTTTATATATATATGAATGACTAGTATTCTTTACCGGAGGTAAATGGGTTACGAAGATCTTTATTTGAGTACTTAACACTATTGTATATCAAACTTATGCTAATTAAAATTTTTACTTAATTTAATTTATTTTTTATATGATTTAAATCATTAAAAAATAAATTTATTTTGTAGGGTAAAGAAATATATTGTAATAATTAATTAAAAAATAACAGTTGAATATATATATAACTATATAATTTATTATACTCACATATACTTTTAATAAAATTTAATATTAATTTTTTTAGGATTATGTTTGTTAAAATTACTTTATAAACTAGTTGAAAAATTAAAAATTTATACACTAATTTGATTGAATTGAAAATGTTTAATATAATTAGTTTATAAATTAGTTGATAAATATAAAATGATACAATTAATTATTTAATTAAAAAAAATTAAAAATAAAATAAATTAATGAAAATAAAAATAAAAATAAAAATAGTATCTTATAAGTTAACTTATTTTTATAAACTATTTGAAGTAGTTTATGAAAATTTATTTAATCAAATTAATTTATAGGTTAGTTAAAAAAATTTATAAACTCTTCATGTATTTTATCAAACATATTTTAATTATACTTTTGATCTTTTTAATATTATAATTATATAATTTTAATTTTTTTATATTTTAATTATATGAATTTAACTTTTTAAATATTATAATTATGTAATTTTAATTTTTAAATAAATTTTTATTAAATGTTTAATAAAATAATATGACTATGCAACATCTATATTAATGTGTCACTAATATGATAATAACGTGATATACAAAAAATTAAAAATTAAAATTGTCATACTATTAGTGGAGTTTGAACCCTCATCCTCTCCCACTTCAACACCACCACCATGCATAACCATAAGACCAAAATATTAGTTTAGTATGTGAATAAAAATTATACCATATAAGTTAAATAAACATAATATTAAAAAAATCGGTAACTTATATTATATTTTTATATGTCTTAATTATTTTGTTTTAGATATTTATTTTTATTTGACTAAAAGAATCCTAAATGGATGATATAATTATTTTTGTATTTTATTAAAAATATGTTTATATCATATATTTACAATTAACTTTCTTTAATATATTTATACCATATTTAATATATTTATGTTTTTATAGAATAATATTGATATACTTATTAATACTATATTATTACTATCAATTTTAATATTATTATATATCTATTAATTTATATGTATTACTATTTAATTATTATTACATATTTATTTATTTCTTTATATTTAATTTAGTAAATATTAACTATTAACACATATAAATTGATAAATATATACTGATAATTTAAAATTAAGATTAATATTTTAACATTAGTAAATATAAATTAATATTATTAATATTCTTTTACAAAAATATGATTATATTAGTTATGATATAAATTTATTAGAAGAAACCTAATTGCAAATAAATATAATTAAACTTAATCTTTTAATAATTATTATATTTCATCACTTTATTCTCTAAAATAAATCTCTTCTCTTAAAAAAAATTAACGAGATACTTTTTACTGGTGAGTATTCCCCTATATATAACAAGTTTTCAATCCATAACATCGCACTAAATTTTTTATCACCAGAAACATAAAAAGTTGTACTAAACAGAGAAATGATTCGGTCAAGAATATATAGTTGAATTGATACAACATCTGAATTATTATAAACTCTTGTAATAGAGAAATGACTTTTAACGTTCAACTTTGTGGTGAATCAGAATAACAAAAATTATTTATTTCAAAATAATGATGATTTATTCTTCTTTTCAATTCGTACAAAGTTAATTGTTTTTCTTTAGCCGTTACTCATTTAATAATTAAGATGTTATCTTTGCTTCACTGAAGTATTTAATATCCGATTAAATTGAGTTTTTTTTTTATTCCTCCAAACATTATTTAATTTTATTAATTATATTAAAATATTTTTTTTCAAAAATATCCCTCATTAAAACTTAATATATCAAAGATATAAGAAAAATTTATTAAAAATAAAATCTTAATTAATTAAAAAGTACTTTTAAAATAATTAAATAAGATAAAAATAATTAAATTTTGTTTATATTTAAGTCTATTAAATTTTTTTATTGTTTATAATTGAAGGAAGTATATAATAATGGACTTCATGCAGCTCATATATACATGAATTGACATATATAGTAAGTATCAAATAAAAAGAATCCAGATCTGCTTAGTAAGTTTTCGTTTCAAAATTTGCATATTTTTTTGTGTGAACTACGATAACTTTCAAAATTTTTAGAATTAATTTGTTGAAGTACTAAAATTTATTTAAAATATTAAATTTTTAATAATTTTTTAAAAAAAATATTTGTATTGTATTAGAAATTAAACGATTCAAAAATTGTACCTTCAAATTGTCATAGGATGTCTAAGAACAAGTATATAATGAGAAAAAAGAAAGACTTTGGAGGCCCATGACAAAATATATCTTTGTTATCAAAATAATAATAAATAAATAAAATCTTCAATGGATTAATTTTCTTTTTATTGACTTTTTATTTATTTATAATTAAAATGGATAAAATAAATCAATTTAAAGATAAGTTTGCAAATTTAATTAAAAATAGTAATAATCATGTTTGCCTATCTATTATACACCCATCCAACATCTTCCCTTGAATCTAGTTGTATTTTGTGTGCTATATAGCATTACTCACCATCAATAATGGATATATACTAAACTATTATGAGAGAATGAATTCGCTGTGGATTGTCGTCTTTTTTCATCAAGCTCGTTTGGAGATGGTTAATTGTGCTGATTTAGTACTATAAAGAAAACTTTATTATTCCAGACTAGTTACTCCCTTTCCAGAATGCTTAATTGTTTTTCATATAAATCTTTTTATGGAGAAAAAAAAAATCTAAGTTAGCATTTTAGTTGTTTCTCGTAATCTTGTGCTTGATACATGTCCAAGAACTCAGAAAATACGTGGGACCAATTTTTTGGAAAGAGAGGGTATCATGATAACAGCTTCATCAAAAAATAGTTAGACAGTTGTATACACTAATTGATATGGTTAAGTCAGTTTTTCTGTTATGACAGTTATTGTATGTGTTTTACCTCTGTACTATAAAACCTTTTTGTAGTGCTGCAGGATACGGTGTAACATTATGATTGATTGTGTGTTACATATCTGTCCATGCATGCAAGATTTACTTTTCTAAATGACTCAAAATAATAACTCACATCCTCAGTTCAAACTTGATATAAGACAATCACTATTCCAAACTCTGTCATTTCACATTGATATATTGCTCTTGTCGAGTCATATATTGCTGAACTGAATCTACAGCACCAACTGGACAGACATAATCTTAGGCTTTTGCAAGACTCATACAATGATTTGAATTCAAGAAGTCAAAAAACAACAGGCCAAACTATAAAATCATCCAGATTCTCACCAAAGCACGTTTTTATTGATGAAGGATACAAAAATGAACCCTTCTATGCAGAAGTATCATCGGGTTTAAGAAGAACACCTCCAAGGCCTATTTCATTACTAGGTATGAAGTTATTGACGTTATTGAACAACAAGACCTCTTCTGGGAATGACTCATTTGGGTTCCCGTAATTTTCCCACATTTGGAGAAGTTGTATATGAAACTCCTTCATTGGTGATAATGTTATCTTCTTGTACACCGTTGGTGATACTGTTATTTTCTTGTACACCACCCGTGAACGTTTCTTTGTAGGGATCTTAGGATTCCATAAACGTGCATTTCTCCCACCTAAGAAAAATACTTACTGATTGTTAGAAATATAAGAAGCGCTCAACATATAAAAACTTTTCAAAAAAGTTTACTTATATATTTACTAGTGTGATCATTACCTGAATCTGTAACATAGCTTGAAACAGGGAGATTTTCTCTACTCGTCAGATCTTTCCTCAAGGCTTCCCTATTTCCCTTATCTTGATCCACATGCCTTGCACAACGCTGGCTTATGTTCTTGCTTATCTGCTCGTTCATTACGCCAAAATGTTGACTTCGAATGATTAGGAAGATGTTTTGGACAAAATAATTTGTGTAAAATGCTTATTCTTCTTAAGGAATGCATCTATATGTGCGTATGTTTATAGAGACATGATGGATTTGAAGTGTAAGAGATATTCAAAATGAATAAAAAATTATATCTTATCATGAAAATATGTATCTATTCATGAATGGATATATGCATATAAAGTTGCGTTGTCCTGTGAAAGTGTATGTTTTTATTAGAAGATATGTCAATTTATGAAAAGATATATGTATGAAAGGTTATATCCTTTAATAAAAGTTTGTATTATTTTGTTAAAAAATATTTTTTATTAAAAGACATGAGGTATAATGATTATTTACTAAAAATTAAAAGATATGACTGGTGAGATATGTTTCTTTAAAAATTATATATTTTTTTATTAAAAAACATAAGATAATTTATAAATTAAGTCAATTTGTATGTATAAAGATAGACAACGAGAAAAATAATTAAAATATTGATTCTTTGTATTAAAATTACATTTTTTTTTCTTATGTATAAAGAGAATTAATAAAATTATTATCATTGATAATACGTTTGATATGGGTATGCAAATCATACTTTTAAGAGATTTACAAATAAACCTTATTACATTCAATTTCTTTAGAAATTGGTAGGCATGAATCAAATTTAAAGAATTATCCACGTTAACAATTTTTCCTTTGACATTTCTTAATGAAGTTATTATCACCAATTTGCATGAACATGAAGTATCTTAATTTTATACACATAACTTTTTAAAAGAGACTATTATTTTTAGGACATGATTTATATATTGATTTAAATAAAAAAAATATTATTATTGTTGTATTTATTATAACTTATGTATTTTTAGAAGAAAAAACACGTATACATTAATATTATTCTTAAGTTATCTATTTATTTTGAATTAAATAAAAGATGTGTTATTAAGATTTTTAATGGTTGTGTATATTTAAAAGGCTTAAATATGTTTTTGTCCTTAATAAAATATCAAATTTTGTTTTTTTGTCTCTTTATAATTTTTTTTAAAATTTTGTTTATTGATAAATATTTTGTTTTTAGTCTTCACTGTTAATAAATTACTGTTAAATATTGAGTTGTGTGTTATATTTAAAAAAAAATATGTTTGAAATACAAATATTTATCAATTTATTTTAAATTAATAATACGTGTCTTTCTACAGGGACACAATAATTCTCAAAAACATATGTTATTTATCATAAATCATAATTAATGATGTTCCACAAAGGTTTTCGAAATAAAAAATCCCTCGTTACCCTACCCAAAAGTCAATTCAAAATTTTAAACAATTCTTGAACAGATAAAAATGTCGATAATATATTTCTTTGGGTGCCTACAGAAACCAATTAAATGTGTATCTACAATACCATTAGCAACAATAAAAGCATAGATAAAATGTAAAAATTATAAACAAGACAAAACTACAATATATAAAATTAAATATAAACTTACATACAATAAAACATTTAAATCTTGAGAAATTTATATTTTAAAAAGGAGCATAAGTTTATAAGAACATAATAAAATTCTAGAAATTTATATGATTATTATAATATTTTAACGTATTGGTAATTATAAACATAAAAAAAAAAGTAAAAGTAGAAATCACAAAAGTATAAATAAGTTTTACTGAAGTGTTCATATAATATCCGATATATAGATACAACTACAACATGATACAATTGCTGAGTATTCCTACTTCTTAACTACTAACTAATAAATAACCAAACAATTAATGACTTAAAGGACAAATTTCCGTGCATATTCTAAACATAACAAGAATTCAGATTTTATTTTCTTCTGCCCTGTGATTTTTCTAATAATCACAAACGTTGTAAGCATACAGTTATTTCTATCCACTACTATGTTTATCTAATAGGAAATAGATACAGATTTGGGTAAAGCTTTGAAATTCTTAAACTCGTCACATTATAATTTCCATAAAATAAACTTATACTTGGTTATCAGCAGTCTTGGCAATATTATATGCAAATTAGGGCTTATGTGCATTTTAGAAAAAAAAATTATTTTCAATTTCTATAAAAATTATAAAAATACCATATTGTTTTCACTTTGTCTTTTATTTTTAAAGATTTTTATAAATATTAAGAACCTTGGTTGAATTAAAAGTTCTTATTAAATAAACCAAGTTTCTAAATTTCTGAAACATTCTAAAATTGTTACTTCAATAAAGACATTTAATTTAACATATAATATACCTTTTAAAATATAAATAAATATTGACTATAACATACACTAATGTGACGCACTAGTTTAATTTATTCACAAGGAAGTGAAATAGAAGTGTTGATAATCATAAATTTTGCAATAAAAAAAGATAAATGTTGAAAAAAGGGATTGCAACCCTACAATGCAATAATCTTCCTTTAACTCTAAGAAGACAACATTAAATTAGGGAACCAATAGATTAAATTTGGGAAATGGGGTGGAGAAATTAAGGAGAAGCCACATGCAATAATTATGTAACTTTGCTTAGTTTGCATTTTTTTTTAATCAGTGGAAAAGTAGAAAACAAAAAAGGAAAGAAAAAACAAAGGAAAAATTACATCCTAATAAAGGATGCTTCACTGGCATCTGCTAGCCATAAAAGAAGATGTCTCAACTGGTTAGGGCACGACTGCAAAACCATCGAGGAAGATGAGGAAGAAAGAGCCATGGTTAGCTAGCCAATCAGCGCCTTGGTTAGCTTCTCTGAATACATGCGTAAAGGAAAGGTTCCAAGGCAAGGACTTAAGTTGCTGAATCTTTCTAATAACTGCAGCATGAGGATGCAAATGACTATCATTACTAAATATGTCATGTTATCTCATTACTTACGTGAACTAATGATGAACAAAAGTAAGATAAACATTTTATTAAGACTAATATTAAATTTAAGATTTTCGCCTGAACCTATAATATTTAATGTAACACTTCTAATTGTCTTTATATATATAATTATTTAAGTATCCACATCACGTGATGCAACTACTATTTAAAATGACGATCTATCAATTATTTATAAGTTCAAATATATATTTTATTATATACCCAAAAAAAATCTATACTTTATTTCATAAATGAACACTCGCCTTTAATCTTGTTAGTGGTAGTTTGGTGACTTTATCATTTGGAAAGACAGTTCTTACATTCTTTAAATTTCTCCTTTTTTTAAATTGTAATTTTACTTTTAGTTTATGCATCATCTAACTTAATTCTTCATATTTATTAGTGAATAACTCGTATGTTATACGGATATTAAGTTTATAATTTATAATTTATAATTATTATGATTTTTTTAATATATTTGTAATTATTTTGATGGATTTTTTTTATAAATGTGTTATAATTAGTAGATACTTACTTACACACGTGTGTGTATATGTGTGTTTAAAATATATATCTTATAATATTTTAATTTATGTAAATGTGTTTTTAGAATATTATTTTTATAAATATATTTTATTTTTATTTAAATTAAATATATTCATATTTTTAGTAAAAAAAGATACCAATAATAAAATGATGCTTGCATAATGATTTTTTTAGTGATTCTTAATTTAATTTATTTTTAGTTCTATTTTCATACAATATTTTCATCATGTATAGAAAATAATTACATCCTTAAGCATGTTAATTATAATCTAATTCAAGTCATATATATATATATATATTATTGATTTGTTAATTCAATATTTAACATGAATAGATAAATTATTTCTAATTATAAATAACTTTTAAATAAATCAATTGAATTTAACATCCAATTTATGAAAATTAATAATTGAAATTATCACAATTCTTAAATCTTTAAAAAAAATCATTTGAACATGTAAACAATGGTAATAATAACTTTAATTAATTTAATCATGTATTTTTATGAATTAAAAATAATTTTTTATATTTTAGTAGAAAAATAATAGTGGAATGTTATCAAGTGAAAAAAATATTATTTAAAATAATAAAAATAATATAATTAAAACTATTCTACATAAAAAATTAATTTCATATTTTGATATGTCACTATTCACAACGGTAGATTTACATTTAATTGAAAGTAATAAATATTTATTATAAAACAATTACCTAGTATATTTATGATTATTTTTTATTATTTTAAATGTCCTATTTTTTTTGTGCACATTGATAGTAAGATTCAAATTTATAATTTCATGTATATTACCACAATCCTTTATGATTAGATCAATTTTAGTGGTTTTCTGTTATTTTAAATGTCTTGTTTTATTATTTTATTTGTATAAACTTTATTTTAAATGTCTTAGTTTAATTAATTTGATTTTAAATATCAATCTGAATGCATTAAGTGCAAAACTATATGATCGTGTTTCGGTTCCCTTTTTTAAATAGGTAGAAAAGTTATTACGAATCGTTGCAATTAAAATTTGATTTGATTCAAATCAATATACGATTCATTTATAGATTTAGTTTTTTGATAATCAATTTTTTTATTTGTGTTCTAATAATCAAATTGATACTAAATAATTTTGAAAATATAGATTTATTGTGATTATGATGCTCAAGAGAAAAATATATTAAAAACAATACAAAGAGATATAAGTTTATATTAAAGAAATAAGAAAAGTAACAATAGTGAAAATTGAAAAAGATTAAAATTTGGTTTGATAATTACACAATACTAAATTTAAATTAATGAGAAATATAATTAAAAATAAGTTTAGTTTAAAAAGAAATGAATTTTGTATTGATATGTAACATTATCATTTACACTAAAAAAAAGAATTAAAAATATCTAAAAAAATGAAATTTGAGTATTTTTTACAATAACAATATGAATAAAAAAATTTAATTTTTATTAATTAAAATACTTAAATCAAATTTATTATAAATAAAAATATTTTAGAAAGAAAAATAAATTAATTTATTTTTTTTCACTTGCTATTAGCCTATTAATACAACTTTTATTTTGTATAATAAATTGCTAATAAAAAAAAGGCTAAATATGATGGTTTAGCACTTGACTTGAGATTCAATACGTGAAATATTCTCTTGAAACTTAATAGTAGGTATTTAGTAAAATCTTTCCTTTAAGTTGTTTTTACCATTTCAATAGGTGAAACTTGGAGACCTCAACAAACAAACTGTTTATTTTAAATATTATACAAACAAAAGCATTCAAAGAAAAATTGAAAAAAGCGACAAAAATTTTAACTAAGAGAAAGAACAAAAAATACCGATAGATTTGTGTTTCTAACTTGTATACATCTCTTCATAGAAACTGAATTTTGTCTGTATTTTGAAAAATAATATTGAAATAATATTTTATTTTTATAAATGAAAATTTTGTCTGTATTTTGAAAACAAAATTACAATATTGTTACATGACATCTACCTAAGTAACCATTTTTTTTATGGTAATAATAATAATATTGATTGATTGATGTATAAAATTACTGAATAGGAATGTTGAACATATGTAAAATATTATAAATGATAAAATAGTGATACGGAATGTAATCATATCGAGAAATTTTCGTAAAAATATACAAAGTATTTTATTTTATCTAAAACATTTGTACACCTGTTAATATTTGGCAATAACATTTCATTAATAAGTTATAAAAAAAATGAACATTCTACATGAAATTTATAATCCTTTTTTTTTCATTGTAAAAATATGTCACTTAAATTGAATTTGACCTATTTCATGTATATCAATTCCATGAAGCAAATAATTTATATATTTTTTTTATCAAAATGAACCAAATAGTTGAGTGTTTACCATATTCTTATGATCTGTGGATTGGGTTTGAACATTATGTTCCAGCCCATTTCTTATTATGGGTGTTAAACTGATAACAGCTCTTTGAAGGGGAAAAGAAAAACTGATAACAGCTCATTTTAGCAAAAGGAAGGGAGGAATGAGCTTCAGAGAAGGGTTTGTGAGTTTTCTAATCTTTATGGGTTCAAATGGTTAAGGATTGCATATTCTCCTGATGATGCATTTCTTAAAACTAAAAAGAGAAGGGGGAGATTCTTGAATGAATTTGACCTAGCATTGTCCAAAGGAAAGTTTCTATCAAGAATCATGGGTAGTGCTCCCTAGACTTTAGCTAATAGTAAATAAGTATATATTTTTAATGAAAAATGGATTTGGGGTTGAGAAATATGAAAAACTGAAACTTGTTTGTTTACAATTAGTATGATCTAAGATCTTGATTCAGAATACTATAATACAATTATGACTCTTACACCTGCTAACATGCAACAAATGCAAGCAAAACAATTACTCCAATTAGCAATGTGTGTATTAAAAGAGGCAATAGAATGCAAAACAAAACATCTTAAGAAACCCCAAAAAGTAAAAGCACCCAACATAAACATCTCCAATAATAAATTCAATTCAGCACAATAGGAAGGACTATCTTCATTTTAAAAAAAATAAATAAAGAAAAAGGATAGAAATTGTGGCTAACATAGAGCCATAGAGGTCTAATGTTTCAGTGTGTGGTGGGCGCCGTACCCTCGAGTGGTGGATAAAATGCTCAGATGTTGTCACTCAATAGGAAACAAGTCACGTTTGGACAAAAAAAATATGTTTTTGTCTTTTAACTTTTTGATGATTTTTATTTTTAATCTTTAATATTATGTTTTGTTATGAAAAAAATTAAAAATGAAATAAAATAAAAAGAAAGTAAAAAAAAAAATTATAAGATTAAAATAAAATAAAAAATATTTAAATGAAAATTGTCTGATGGATAAAAAATAATATTAAGTAAAAATTCATAATAATAATTATTATTTATTAACATTATTTTTATTATATTTATTTTATTATTGTTATTTTAAAATACATAATAATTTTAACAGTTAGCAGTACAACACTTTGTATGACGTAAAAAATAAAGAGGTGAAGAATTGACACATTATGGGAAAACACATAACTGATTATATGTGAAGGGGACGTAACAAAATAAATCACGATTTGCACAACATTTTTGTTTTGTGTGTCATTTCTTTTCTTTCTTCTCATCTCAGCGTTTCTTTCTCCGCATCTCAGCATATCGTGTTGTGGGATTCACTAATTTTTTCAAAATTTTCTTTTCGTTTCATTTCATTTCATTTCAACTAAATTACATTCTTTTTATTAACCTTTTATTCTTTTCAATCAAATTTACTTTTATTTCTCACCAAGCCAACTTAACCAAATAGATAATAATCAAAATTTTGATAATTCTTTTATTTTTTAAATATTTTATTT
>JAMLFT010002364.1:0-25886 GCA_026544285.1 Pachyrhizus erosus | reverse complement strand
TAAATGCCTAGCCTCTGCAGGGGTCATATCACCAAGAGCTCCGCCACTGGCAGCATCAATCATACTCCTGTCCATGTATGCTATCCAGAGTTCAAGCTATCATACCTTACCACTTCCCTAGATAGTTGTCCATAACCTATAGATTGCTTCGACGAGAAGGAACGAGGTAGAAAAGGTTTATAAAAGCCAAATCGATTTCGAATCAAAGAAGAAAATTGTGATTCTCTCTTCATAATTCTTCTTAATTTCTCACCCTCATTGCTTCATTCCCATCCAGTTAGCTTTGGAATCGTCCGCACTTTGATTCTGTTAAAGAAATTTGGAGAATCGTTCTAAGAATTGCAAATTCGTAGTGTCACTAGAGCTTTATCGAAACCTCACCGGAAAACTTTATTTAAGGTAGGAGGAGTCCTTTTTCTTTCGAAATTTATTGCTAGAATCATTATAAATGATGTGAATTTGGTTTATGTGAATCAATGGTTCTCCGAAAATGAATTTGAGTTGGAAAATTCAAATTCTAAGAACTTAGAGCTTCGATATTCTATGTTTGCTCGTGTTTGATCAAATTTTAGGTACGATACACTTGAGTTAGGTTATTTGAACCTTTTTGTATGAGTAATTTTCCAAAATAGATGTAGAGAATCAAAAATTGAAATTTGAGCTCAAAGCTTGCGCTCATCTCTGTTTAAAACAAAGTTAGGATCAAATTTTGATGAATATAAGTTAACATGAAGTAGATTCTATTAAGGAATTGATTAGAATCAATGAATACTCATACCTTAAGGCAGAAAGGGAAGAATTGGAAAATTTGAAACTGGTTTCGAACCAAAACCAGAACTCTGTGAAAAAGTAAGAAGAAGAAGAAGAACAAATTGCTTAAATAACCATTTTACCTCTGGTAGGAAAAATTACCAAAATACTCTTGATCAGAATTTTTGAAATTTCTCTCTCATTTTACCCATCCAAGTTTTGAAACAAGAACAGAAGGTAGTTTTACTCCTGTGTAAAGATATTATAGAAAATTTTCCAAAAGTTTAAGTAAAATTAACTTGAATTTTTATAAAATTACCAAAATACTCTTAAGTAAGAATTATTTAAATTTTAGACCCTTTTAGTCAATAAATTAGGGGAAACTTTGTCAGAACCTGTTTAGGTATAAGCCTAGAGCATTTTTGTCATTTTAGAACTTAAAAGATCCTTAGAAATAAATTTACCCCAAAATGACCAAAATGCCCCCATGTTATAAAAATAATTTTTTACCACTGTTTGGGTCTTTTAAATTCATGGAAAATAGTCTAAGCACTCTCTAGTAATATTAGAACCTATATAATAATTTATGAATTGAAAATGTGAAAGAAAAATCCTTAAAAGGAACAATTTTTACTAAATGACCAAAATACCACTCTTAAGAAAAATTACTAAAATACCCATTTTTCAGTAAAATTCTCTAAACTAAGACAAATAAAAAATCAAAACCATCTATGTTTACTTCCTTTCACATAAAAATAAAAATAAAGATAGAAAGAAATTTTGAAATAAAAGTATAAAATGACCATTTTGCCCATGTCTTACTATTTAGATATAATATATATTATTGATCACTATGATCAATGAATTTGCTTTTAAAATGTATTGAGATGATGATATAAATGTGATTTCATACCTCTACTGCTAATAAGAGGTAAGTGTTCATGATAATTATCTATTTGAGATAATTAATTTTGAAATAATCCTAGGGTAGAAGATAAACTGAGAAATGCTCAGACAATGATGACAAATGTGGAATGATTGAGATATAAAAGTAAAAGATGGATATTATCCATAGCTATTTGAACATGTCATCAATACCAAGAAATAATGAATAGTAGAGCTGGCAAATGAAATAAGAAGGTAGATTGAATTGAAACCCTAACGAATGAGAACTAAGAATGGGAAATGCAAAGATTGACCATAAAAGGTACTTGAGGAATGTACGCAGGCTCTAGTGAGACCTTGGGGTAGATAAGGTGCCGAGTTGTGAACCGCTCAAAGTGAAGAGGGTGTCATAGAACCGGCTTTTTCGTCCCCAACAAAACCAAGCATTACTAAGATCTGGTTGAGAATATCCTAGACCGAGTATCAAGCAGGATATGTACTACCGATCGTCAACCGAAGATTGCAATTTGGATTATTAATGACACACTCGTGTAAGTCCTCTCAGAGTTGGAAATTTTGGAGGCAACGAAGGTCCCTAACTCGAGTAGAATCCCTGATTAGGTATGAACGGTGAGATGAGAGCCTACGTTAACTAGAAAACCCTTTATTTGTATGTATGTATTTACCCGAGGATAGATGACTCACTCCTACAACCCACACATTTTTCAAACATTATTCCACTTAACCATAATACCTTAGAAGAGAGATGGACATATGACAGAATCCAAGGAGATGATACGTTCATGGTATACGTCTGGTTCGCCTTCTAGCCTACCAATATCATAGTCCCATGCCAATTCCATCACATAGATTTACCAGTAGTTCTATCACAAACTCCGCCTCCTAGATTCACTAGTGTTCCAATAACCCGACGACGACCTCGGACTCCTTAACACCCATAATCCTCCATGGGATCAGTCCAAGCCAATAAACCAGGCAAGAGAGAAGACTCTTTAGAAGAAAAAGATCCTTCTAGAAGATCTGATTAGATAAATTAGATCTGGAAAGTGATCATAGATGTTATTTTGTTTTGACTACTAAACACACAATAAGAATGTAATAATAATTTTACTTATGACTTTACTTGTCTTGTATGATTAAGTTGAGAATACTTTGAATGAAGGTATGTGAAATATTATGTATTGTCAAATTGTAATTCCCCTAATGGGTTTAGATTTTAAAAAAATTTACTTACGCTAAAATTTCTTGGATATAATCTCTTAAAAATTAAAAGTAAATAAAAAAGGGCATTACAATTAGTTTATGTAGATATTTTCTTTCGCTAGATTCAATCTCTTTTATATAATTATATACATATGCATTCAGTCTTTTTACATTTCATATTTTCTAAGCATATATACATTCACGATATTAAAATCTTTATTCATTTTTTCTGTTAATAATACTAGTTTTAAGCATCAGATTTTCTCTTTTCTACTTTCACACTAAAAAATAAAATGTTTTAAAAAATTTTGCAAAAAATTGTCCATGCTTCTTTAAATTTTAAACATTTCACGAAATTAAATGAAATAAAAACATTTTAGAATCAGGTAGATAAAAAGGGTTATTTGAATATGTATTGTAAACTAGAATTTAGGACATTATAGTCAACATCCAAATTACATCATAATTAGGTCATTCCCAAAATGGTTTTGAACTTACAAAAAAGTCATCACCTAATGTAAAAAGGTCATGTACTCTAACAGTTGACATGTCAGCATCATTAAAATGAAAGCAACTTTGGTTGTTTACGCCATTAATTACCACATCCAAAAAGAACTAGTCTTTGTGTTGTATTGATTCACACCAAAATACGCTTTACAACCATAAACCAAAAAAGAATAAAAAGTAAACTCTCCAGTTCGTCTTTAATATTAGGCACAAAATGTCATTTCATCTTTCACTAATTGTTATCTGGCCCTTTTAATAAAATAGGAAGACTACTAACTTCTTGAGACAACTCATCCCAGTCATTTACCTTCCTAGCCTTAATGTCATCAATTATGTCCTATAATATGAACATGAAAAACAACCTTCCATTACAACATATTCAAGTGTCATGTGTATCAATATAAATTTTTGGTTTTGGTATATTAACGATAGCTTATTATTCACAAGACCACCATTTTAATCAATCTTTGAACTTGTATATTTTACTTAGTTAATTGAAGTTGTTTTCTCAATTTTCTTTCCCTTTACAATTTTAATCCTTGGACTATCAATTTTTGCAGTTTTACTTACACCTCCCACATGAAATATGTATTTGATTAATATATAGTTGTGACAGTATCAATTTTTATATGTAGTATCAACTTCACTTTAATAGACATATTAAATCTGCAAACGTCTTTAATGGTAGATGACTAGCTTAATTTTTTTTTAAAATCTTTAATTGAAGTGTTGTTTTGGTTGTAATGTTTTTTTGAAGTTGATTGTGCATTACATGTGGGCCCTTCACAAACCTTTGCCTTTTTGGCATGTGTCTCCTTCTAGACATTAGCTTCAATTCTTTTTTTATTTACCCTACATAAACAAAGTAATGAAAAAAAATGTATCAAATTCGTAACTTTCCAACTTAGTTTTCAATCAAACCTTGTTTTGCAAGTACTAATTTCTCTCTTGGAGGTTCTAATATTCCTTTTGTAGGAATTGATTTTCCACTAGTTACTAATTTCCCATTTTTGGCTTTAGTGGTGGCTGCAGAAGGCTTGGTTTTGTTACTTGTAGTAATGGTACTTTTTTTAGTGCCCTAAAAACAAAAAATTAACATGTTAACATAGTTAAAATATGTTAGCACAATTAAAATATACTATTTCAGTTTATTCACAATTCACTTTAGAAGCTACTTGCAAAATAATGAGTCATTTTTATCTTATTGTAATTGACATTCAAGTAGGTTAATGTTGTTAATGTTTATTGGTTAATGTTGTTAATGTTAAAATAAGATCTTATCCATTCAAGTAGTGTAATTATTGGTTTTTCCCTAGCAACTAGAATGGTGCTATTAAATTCCTTACACAAATTATTCATTAAAATATCACATTTAGTATGGTGAGAAAAGGAATGCTTTCACCATGACTTCTTATCTACCTTGCATAGCCAATCATAAGCTTTGATCATTAATTTCCTTCAATTGTAGCATTTATTCTTCCCATGTTTGAAAGTATATTGCGTTTGTAGCTCTCATCATAAGAAACCAATGTGTCATCCCCAAACTTCTTGAAATTTTGGTATAAATGTCTCAAACAAAAGCAACTATCCTCTCCAAATCCAGTATCTTCTAGTACTTGAATCAGACCCTTAAAAAATGAAAATTATAATCAAGAATACTAATGTATTAATGTTAAAAGCATAGTAGATAGTTTTAATTCATTTGACCTTTTCTTTGTTAGTCATGAATATGCATATGTTATTTTGTGCATCACCAATATCATCCAAAAGAAGCTCTATAAACCCCCTTCCATGTCTCTCCTTGTTTTCTGTCTCAACTACAGCAAAAAGCAAGTGGTAGATATTGATCATTGGGATCTCTTCCCATTGTTATTAGTAGTTGACCTCCACATTTGTTTTTCATGTGGCAACCATCAACATCAATGATTGGTTTGCATTTACTTTTGAAAGCCAAATTACAACGTTGTAGGCAAATATAGAATGTGCCAAACCTAAGTAACAACATTCCTTATAGTCTTTCTAATTTCATTTTGCGTATGTTCATATGATTAACATGTTCCAACTTTGCAACATAGGACCTTAGCCTTGAATATTGCCTATTAGCATCCCTATCAATCACTACTTTTTCCATCTGGACATACTTATACTAATTGCACACTTTAATCTCATTTCATCCATTATTTGACTCAATTTAACATCATTACTTGAGGAGAACCCCTTTGTACAGGGTTCTAAACATACCTTTCTTAAGGAGGGATGACACAAAAATTGGTAATTTGTGCAACTTGATAATAAAAAATGATGTCTTGTTAGCATTACTTGACGTCTTCCATATCCTCACCATTACTTGACTTAGTTTCTCTATTGTAATCTTAGTCACACTTAGACTTTGCATTTTTGTTATTGAATACCCTCCCACAAATATGCTTAGGATGCAAGGTCTTTATCCTATAAGTCTAACTCCCCCAACCTTACTAGCATAAACTTCATACACACAATTAAACTAACACTTCACTATAACCATTTGTTGGTCATTCTTCAAAAACTTAAGTTCTTTCCCATTCAACACAACATGTTCAAGTAATGCTTCTTTAATCTCTTGTGTGCTTGCAAAATCCATACCCAACTTAAACTGAATTTTTTTATAAATTTCTTCCTTGTTGAATCTAACAATTTTTTTTACTTCATTTGCATCAAAATCTAATTCACCATTATCAAGGTATTTAGTTTCATAACCATCCTCAATTTCATTGATCAACCTCATTATTAGATTTCTTAATTCATGGCACCAATTTTTTTCTTTCTCTTTTTTCCTTGCCATATTATTAATAATTGGTTCATCGTCATCCTTAAAACCATCATCAAGTGTAGTTGGTCTTTCCTCTTCATTATCATCTAACATATTGCCCTCATTATGTTATTCAACCTTAATTTCACTACCTTCATTTTCATCCTCATTATCAGCATTATCAATTTTATTCCTAATAATAACCTCATTATCACGACCATTAATTTCAACCCCAAGAACCTTATATACACTAGTTTCAACACCAACATCATATAAACAATTATAGCAACTAAAATAGGTTCTTCCATAAACACTTACACTTGACAATTTTTACTTAAGGCATGGTTTGCCAACTTAATAGCACTATTATCAACCACCAACTCTTTCAAACCAAACTCAAGACCCTTCCACCATAGTTTAAACAAATCTTTACATTTAAGATCCTCTTTTAGTATCTCCATCAATTCAAAATAAGATCATTTATCTAGGTCTAAATCTTTAAGTAATGTTATTTCTCCACCTACATACTTCGATACAAGCTCACAAACCATGGAACCTCTTTGGTGAACTTCAAGCGTCAAGCTCATTTTTGATAAACCCTAAAAATAATCTTCATAATCGAAAAAAATGAATATTATATTCATCATAGTACACAGTGACACCATGTGCTACCCACCACAAAATGACAACAATTATACCAACACCACACACAAAAAAGTGACAATAACATAATAGAGTTAAGAATATACATGTCTTCCTCCTTCACTTATAGGGATGAGACCACAACCTTTAAAACATAAGCCCTTCACCTCACATGTGTTCTTCAGACACACATGTAACCCAAATGAGTACACCACAACCACAAAGTCGATGAACTCGTACAAAGACCAAAATCACCCACATGTCGCCCTCACAAATACTACTCACCAATAACCCACTCAGACACAAATCCTTGACCCTAATCACCTTTCCCTCTTCACCTCCACAAGAGCGTGTAAAAAGATGACCCTAAACACCCTCACCTCCACTTACTGGTTTCTAATGAAGGTAAAACAACACTAATTTTCTTGCCTCATTTAATTCTTTATTATAAATTAATAATGACATGGAAAAATTATATCTAAGGTGACAATCCAACAAATCATATGACATATCACTTAACAAACAAGTCAGTATTAATAGAAATATCATAATAGCAAGAACTAAAAATAAAATTTAAAATTTATTAAAAAAAAAAATTATTAGGAACCAAAATCAAAATTTGCTAATTTATCAAGGAACAAAAACGTATTTAAGCCTTCTAAATATTACAAATTTTCATTTAATTTTTATTCTCAAAAGACATGTAAACACATTATAGAATAAAATAAATAAATGACTTTGAAAAAAAATCATATTTAAACTATCAATAAACAAGAGTTATGAACACCCGTGTAATTCAAGATTCAAATAATCAAAAACAGAAAAGGGCGTTCTGATTCCAAGACCACTAAATTAATTGACTAAAAATTGATTATAAAATTAAAAAAAAAATAGTATGCTTTTCAAAAGAATTTTCACGGATTCAAGTTTCCACTAACCTGTTTTTTCCCCTTGATCCCTTTTTAGAGTCATTTTCTTTCAAAACTTTCCCAAAAAGGGTGCTAGGATTCAAGACTATTCTATTAGAAGTCTAAAACCTGTTCGAGTCATTGTAATTCGGTTATTAAGAAGCATCACTGAATGAAAGGAACATTTTTATTTCAATCAGCTTTGATTGCTGAGGTAATCATACAAAAAACTATTCATAGAAATGGAATACTATATACATATATATTTATAACTTTTAGAGCAAACTCTAACAACAGGTTTTAGCCATATTTGACGATCATCTACAACCTTTCATCAAATATGAAGAAGGGCTTGAGAAGCTCATAGCTGAGGATTTGCTGTTATCACCCTTGTCTGGTGTTCCACATTCACTAAAGTCAAGTGTGCGTCGCTCTATCTGCAAACAAAATTCCATTCAACTATAAGAATCCACAGGAGAAAATTGAAGATTCATTTAGTTACAGAGAATATTTTCTATTTTCATTTTCTGTATTAATTTTTAATAAAAAAAATGTCACATGCTTTTTCACTTTATTCCCATTTTCAAAAGTTGAACAGTGAAAAAATGAAAGCAGAAGACAATAAAAAGCTGTTTTCACTTTTTTTTTCCAAAACTTTTGAAAATAAGAAATAAATTGAATATGGAGACATTTATAACTAAAAGAGAAGATAGAAAATAAAAACAGAAAAGGTTTTCTCAAACGAAACGACTACTAAGATTTATCTGGAATCATCAATTTAGTTCAGTGGAAAATGCATAATACTCATAGGGATTCTCTCTCATTGCATGTGATCACATGAAACACCAAAAAGAAAAAACAAAACACTTCCAAGTTTTACAGATATAGTACTCTCTTACTCTTTCAAACAGGTTTTGGTCATGTAATATTAAAAATCCAACTATAATGCGTAAGGGGATCATTAAATCCAGCTTTACCAAAGCATGTGAAGCCAACTGAGAATGGTTCCCAGGCTGATGATCATTGTTTTCATGTTTCCTATCCTTGTTTCCAGATGCATCGTTTGGTAATGCCTTAGGTGTTTCATTTCCCAAAATCTCTTGAGCATTGGCATATGTGGCAGCAGTTTGTTCACTGATCTGTTTCAACAACCCGATTGCATCATAGCTTCTATCACCTGGGCTCATTAAATACCCAAAATCCTGTAAACATGTTCATGGATCTTAGCACAGTGAAAAACTAAAACCTAACACGCAGAATCAAGAAAGTAGTTATCCAACAAAACCTACAGTACCTCAATAGTAATTTCGGTATCAAGTCTGGGGCTAGATAGAAAAGTGTTGAAGAACCACGGAGATTTCCATGCAGAAGGTGATTCAAGGCTTTTCCTAAAAGGTGTTCCACCAAAGCTACCATCAAAGAAGCAGACAGTCAATTGCAGTGTCAGAAAATAACTTGTGAAAATGCAAAAAAAAGAAATCCAAGAAAATAATAATGCAAAAGAAAAAAAAAACAAAAGAATTTTCAGATGTGACACAGAGAAGCAATGTCCAAGGAAGCAGCTTAAACAAATAGCATTGTTACATTAGATTTTCTGTCATACAAACAAGAAATGCATTTTTGATTGAAAGGTAATTAATTCAATTGAAAGTTAAATTAAAAGTTAAACACTACATATAGATATCTATAATAATGTACATTACCTATGTTTTCCATACCAAAGTAATTCAGCACAATCAACTACAGGCATAAAAAATACCAGGAACAATGAAAAACAGAGAGACAAGAATAATAAAATGATAGCATCAAAGAAAGAAAAGTGAAGGAAGACATGTAGAGTGGGTAGTAACATCACTGGCACCGGTGTCAAAGTGGCACAGAATATCACATTGGATCTTGGGAAAGACTGAACAAGAAGAAATGTAAAGAATTTTACATGCTACATGTTTCAAAACTGCCATCCTTTCTGGTTTGTCCCCCTGAATTGTCCCCTGGAGCTTGTACACGAGTAACAGCAACAGAAAGTCCTTCATGCTCCTTTGCACGAACACAAGGAGAATTAGAACAAACCCTAGAGCACGATTTTTTAGAAGATAATTTTAAATGGCCGCTCTGATTTCTAGCTGCTTCCAAGGACTTGTTCAAGCTTTTGGGAGTTTTAGTACTTGAATCTGGACCTCTGTCTGATTTTAAACCAACTTGATCAGAAGACAGTGACAGGTCATTCACATCATGTTCAACCAAAATTCCTGAAGGTTGTTGCTCCTGATAAATAGAATAAAGTGAGAAGTAATTTATCAATGGAAAGGGTAAATATTTCTAAATCCCACATAATAATTAATTACATCAACAAAAGGTGAAGAAGAGTACTAAGTACTTACAATCTCAGCAGCTGCTGAGGCATCAATCTTCATTTTAGAATCAAGAGGTTGTTGTTTGACATTATGCTGAGAATTACTGCCAACAGTATCTTTTTGAGAGTTCTTTGCATCCAAAATTGCAGATTTAATTGGTTCCATTACTTGTTCCCCCCCTTTATAAGCTTCTCCACAATTTTCTTTATTACTATGATCAACAGATGCACTGGTTTTCTGTTTTTTGTGCAATGAAGATGAAGAAGGCATATCTGCTTCTCGAGTCTCATTGTCACCAAACATGACATCCAAACTGGAAAAATTTTTGGTAAAAGTAGCTGTCATGTCAGTCTCAAGTTTCTTATCAATTCTTTTATCTAAGAGTGGTGACAACAAATCTCGGTGCCGTTTCTTTAATATGGATGGTGTACCCGTAAAAGTTTTAGCTGCACTTTTTAACAATGCATCTGGACTATCGTCTCGAGAGGGTGAGTCCCACAACCTGAAAGGAGTATGACAGTTCATAGATGACATCATAAACTGGCGGATACCCAAGGGACTGAACTCTTGCTGCATGTCACTCCCAGATTGTACAAGATCACAGCTGAAGAAAGGAATATCCAAACTTGGAAAGCGGGGTGGTTCATAACATAGAGATCCTGAATCCTCCTTTTCTGTATGCACATTTGTTTTTTCATCTATTGGATTACAAGTTTGCTTGGAATCTGATCCACACCCAAAACTATTTACAGGGACCAATTTTGAAGTACCCTTTAGAATATCATGTGGCTCTTCCATTACTGCACTACCTATACCATCAACACAAGGATAACTGGATATGTCATTAACATAAGTGAAATTACCAGGTGCTCTGGAGACAAACTGGTGATCCTCCGTCCCAAAAAATTGATTGTCATTGGCAGTAGTCCCCAGCCTATCTTCACTAGCAGAAAGTACTGGAGGGACAGATTGGGAGGATGAAGTTCCTTTGTAATTATTAGAACACTCAGGACAAGTTAGCTGTGGAGTTGAGGTTCCACCAGTTTCAGATATCTGGATATTACAACATTGACAAACAAATGAAGTGCATCCAGAAAATTCAACTATATCCTCACCTTTATTATAATCTACTGGGGAAAAACACCTATCATTCATTGTCTCTGAAAACAGGACTCTGCAACATTCATCATCAGATATCAACATGTGCTCTGCTTTAAAAGAATCCATAGATGCAGGTCCTGTGGACGTTGAAACACCCAACTCCACTGAAGTCTCAAATGGAACATTCACCATGTTACAGACTTCACTAGGAGCTATACAATCTCTTTGCAAATGTGAGGTTTCCTGACCCAAGACCATTGATGAAATACAGGGTAAGGAATGTAAATTGAACTGGTAATCCCCACTAATGGAATTTCCAGGTTTGTGTGACTGTTGCTCAATGAATTGAGAAGTGCAAGCCTCTTGGTGGGCAATTTCTGGGATGCATATAGTAACATCATCAATTGATACGTAATATGGTTCTGAACAAGATGCTCGAATTGGACTATGATCCTTTCCAAGATTACATTCTTCATTTGGCCTATATGCCTCTCCAGTTTGTAAGTCAGTACTGCTTGTCCCTGTAGCAGATGGAAAGTGAACAGCATTAGCTGAACCTTGGCTGCACTCTGAAACTTCCTCTCCTTCAGTCCCCTTATGACCATTATCATCTCCGCTACACTGCAACCTTGTTGATTGATTCAAATTTCCAACATGAGGAGGTACAGATTCAAACTGAGTAAGCAAGCCTGATGCTAAATAAGAATCCAATTTCTTTTTGACAGAACTGTTCCAGTGATTTTTAATAGCATTGTCTGTCCTGTTTCCACAAAAGCACACAAGTATGTCACAACTTTACTTAGAAGATTGAGAAAGACTAAAATTGCACAAGAAAAAACCAGGCACACTGATGCTATAATTGGGATCTCCAACAGTTGCTGCAGACATCCATTAGGAGAGAAAAAGATAAGAACTATCTGAAAAAGTCTATTGTCTTTCTCTTACCAGAACCTGCAATTCTTTGGGTATCCAAATCTTTAGTAAAATGAGCCTTAACATCAATAAAATAGAACTAGGACTCCACATGGAATTGGCTTGACAACATGTTCACCCTTAATAGAAAAATAATTTTAATATCTAGATACCTTCCAGGAATGTACTTTGACAATTCGGCCCATTTGTTCCCATACATCTGATGATAATGTATTAGAGCCAACTCCTCTTCCTGAGTCCATGCTTCCTTTTTTATATTAGGATCAAGATGATTAACCCACCTAACAAGTTTTTACAAATTATTAGTCGAAAAATTGATCAACAATAACAACAAAAACCTATCCCACAACATTATTCAACTCAGTTAAAACCCAAATGAAAATGAACATCATCCCTCCAAAATTACATCAAGATAGACACTCCAATATGAATGACAAATGAGACTTGTTGAGAATTATTGATCTAGGGCCTGCTTTAGGACGAAAGAAGCTCAAGATTGACCAAAGTGATAACCCTTTTATAGTAGTACTAGTCACATGATCAAATAAGGAAACAAATTAAAATGAGCATCAACAACAATAGTAGTCTTATCCTAAAGGTGAAATCAGCTACATGGATCACATGATATTGTTCGTCTCAATTAATGACCAAATTTTAGAGATGTCGTAAGATCTGTCTTAACAACTTCTTCCATGTCTTTCCTGATCACCCTCTTCCCCATTTCGTAGGACTAAAAAGGCATACAATTTACTCTCCTCATTGATGCTTTTAGTGACCTTTATATATGTTCAAACTACCTTAACTAATTTTTTGTCCTTTTTTCCTCAATTGGTATCACCTTTACACCAATATCTCTTCATAGACCATCATTTCATATCTTGTCCTTTCATGTGTGGCCACACATCCATCTTAACATTATCATTTCTACTATTCCCACCTTTTTTTTATCTTACCCTTTAAAGCCCAATATTCATTACCATACAGTATTACACCTATAAGATTACAATATAAAATCACAAATAATCCTCAATGTCTTTCTCCATTTTAACCATATTGTTTATATCCTATGTGCAACATTCTTATTAATTTCCCCATTATTTTCTTTTAGTGATTCCAGATATTTAAACTTAGAAACTCTATGGTATGATGACATTTTCTTCCATCTTTACCCACAAATCATATTTCTATCCTCTTTCTTAAATTATAATGTATGCACTCTTTCTTACCCCTACTTAAGTAACCCTTTGTTTCCAATCTATCTCCAAAGCTCAAGTTTAAGTTAATTGTGTCCCTTGATTCTTCAATCAAAACTATATCATCCTTATTAATTTCTTCCATCAAAACTATGTGTGACATCCTTATTATTTTCCCCATTATTTTGTAATATTGATCCCAAAATATTTATGTTGTGCTTCATCCATAACTGGTCTCATTTCTTGCATTTGATACCTTGATCATTTTTCAGCATTATTGCACCCATGTAAGGCTTTAAAGCATCTTTTTGTTTCTAACCTTGTCTTGAACACTTTCATTCCACACACCCAGATTTCTTATCTCTCATTCCAAATCCTTTTGATTGACCCAAGATTGCTCTAGTGACATATTCCTAATCTTCTTGGACATCTAATCACCAATAAGGTTAGCAATACCTCATAATTCCCAATTACCTTCCTCCAATAATTTCTTCTTAAAACTCAATGTTTATCTCCCCCTTAAGTTGCCACCACTTGATTCTGGAATTCATAACTTGTTGGTTTTTCTGTTTATGCCTTTAGAATGAAAATGAACATTATCCCTGTAAAATTAATTCAAGAAGATAGACCCTCCAATATGATTCATGCTTGTTGAGAGTTATTAGTTTAGGGTTAGGGAAGAAAGAAAAGAGAGATGACTCAAGTTGATAAACAAGAAATATTATTCATAAATATCCTGTGATACACAAAACCAAAGCACTAAACCTTCTATATTAGTACTAGACTCTTAATGAAAATATTTTCTAGATAATAAAAAACAATCCCCTCTCAAGCCGAGCTGAAACCATCTCAGAGATAAACATTTTTAAAAAGGTAACTTGGCAGGGTTGCTGGAAAAATCATCGAAGAGCTTGTCAGAATGGTGATGTTAGAGGTATGTATCTACAATCCATATAGAGGGGAAAGTCATATTGTCTAAAATAAATGACCCACAAGTCTACGTGTATTCAAGGGGTCCAAGAGATATTTGGTACACCAATGTAGGATTGAGAAAAGGACAATCCAACAATGATGTAAACTTAACAACTAGTTACATAGGTAAAATATTCTAAGATACAATAATGATATAATGAGACATTTATTTTCTAGATATTCTAACAAGGCTATGAGGATAAAATAATCTAAGGAGAAAAAAATTATTTGTGTATAAAGATACTCCAATGGATACATGAAAGAAGTAGAAATCCAATGCAATGATCATACCTTTCTCGGCATTGCTTACCAATACGTCCAGGTAAATGTTGTGCAATAGATGACCACTTTTTAGCCCCATTTTGTTTCACCAATTCAATAATTATTTCATCTTCCTGTTTATATTTGGGTTAAACAAGCATGTTAATAATAGATATCTAGCTAGACAATTTGATATAGTTCAAGGTCACATCAAAAGAATGGAAGCAACAATGATTAAACTCTAGACTATGATCAAAAAAGGCTCCAATACCGTGTTGATAACTATCTGTTAGGGTTAAAAAAGGATGGAAGAGGAAAAAAGATAACTTCAATATGTAGTGATAAAATTAGCACAAAAAAGAAATGGAAAGAAGGGATTACCTCCTTAGACCATGGACCTTTAACAAGTTCAGGATTTAAAACCTTCTGCCACCTATGTAGGCATTGCACATCAGTTCTATCCTTGAAACATTCCGCTTCAAACACATATATTTGGCAATTAGACAAGCAAACACAACATTATTAAAAAGTAAAACTTGGATGATAAACTCAAAATGCTTAAGAGGGTTACTAAGCACCACAATGAACCCACATAAGAGACAATCTAAATGAATGATACACACACAAAGGCAGAGTAGAATTACAAATTGGTTTAGGAGTGAATAAGAGAGAGTCAACATTAGAAACTTACCAAGGAAAAAAATTAAGAGAATCCCTCCCCCAACAATAAATCGACTCAACAAATGTCTAATTAAAGAAAGTTCATTTCAGGTATATAAATAAAGTAATGGAGACATGCAAGTGATTTAAGCACATACTGGATGCTAGTAGTGACAGTGTGTCAAAACTAATTTCCTATATGTATAATGAATAAGTACAAATTGAAATCAATATATTACCAATTTTTTTCCAATTTTTTCCTTTAAATCTCTCAACAGCATTTCGTAAGATATCATCCTGCAGGACAAAATATAACATGACTTTATTAAAATTTATAATATTCAAAATTAAAAGGAAAAAGAAAAGAAAAGAAAGGAAAACATTACCAAGCTATAGAGGGATAAACTAAGTTACATATTTCCTAGCATTAAGTAAAACATCATTGCCAAACTTAAGAAAAACAAATTATATTAAATTGTCCAAAAAATTACCTCCTCTGGTGTCCATTGCCCTTTTGTAGAACGCCTTGTAGGGCCAGTAGTCCTCCTACAAATGGTTAGCAAAAACTCACTTCACCTCATCATTGGTGTTTCAAAGAAAAAACTTAGTATGTTTACCAACTTAGTTGAACACCATCAATTCAATAGAAAGGACAGTATAAGGAAAAGGCAGGAAGGTAAACTACAATTTTGAAAGTATTTCAACCCTCACCTGTAAATAATGTAGCAATTTTGACTCTAGAAAATAACATTTTGATAAATCTTACCCATGTAATGCTCTAACTTTCTGAGCACCATCAACTTGCCCATGAGATGGAGCAGGCATGCTCCGCTCACCATCCATAGTTTGTTGGCAAACAAATAAAAGCGCATACCCCAATTCTCACAAGATTGCAACTATTTTCAAAGTTGGTTCTCCAAATCATTATAATCCCTTCAAAGGAGCCAGAGGAACAAACTCCTGAACAAAACTAACTGAACAGAAAATTCATAATATAATCTTCAACAAAATAAATTAACCAAAAAAATTCAGACATAAAAAAAATAAATAGATTCTAGTGTCCTTGGACCGTACTTAATATTCAAGGAAATTGTAATTTTTGTCAAACATTTAAATTTAGAATTTAAAATACAAAAATAATTTCAACTAAGAAAAGAGAAAGTGTTAAGAGTCAGGAAAGCCAAAGTAAACCCGATAACAGTTTAATCCCAAACGGGAACAATTGACTAAAGAAGTTGAGAACAAATCCAATCTCACACCAAATTCCAGGCATTGTACCTCTCCCTCCCCACCAGTCACCACTCTCTCTTAACTTTGCTCCTTATCCTCTCTTCCCCTTTTATTTTCTTTTTCTCCTTTTATTTTTCTCTCGCTCTTTTCTAACTTTCACGGTCCAATGGAAACCCACTGTCCTCTACATGTAACCCCACACCATAACTTCCTCAAAACCTCTCTGATTCCCCACCATGCCCAACGGATCCCCATGTTCAATCAGAAAGTCCTCAAACAACACACAAATGGAGACGAAGTCCGTTCAAAACAACATACACAACAAAAAATAAAATAAAACATATTTAAACCGAAGTAACCAGAAAACATAAAAAACAAACAAAACATGCAAAATGGACACTAAACTCCTAATCACAACTTTATTTTCATACAAATCCACATCTTTATAGTCCATTTCTAACCATCCAAAGTTCAAGAATCTAATTAACAAAATTAGCATTATTCTAAGTTTTAGTTCCTCCTTTGTCATCTAAGTTTCAAGAATTTAAAAGTTCATTTAAACAGTACACAAAAAGATCGAACAAATAAAACATTTGAAAAAACAGAGGAAACGAATCAAGCGAAGCGGAGACTCACCTTAGCGAAGTAGCGAAGAAGGAAGCGGTTCGCATTTGCAGATCCAAGAAGAGAGATTCGCGAAGAACGATCTGCAAAGTGAACTGTTGCAACGATCAGAAATGGTGAAAGGAAAGTTTGAGAGAGAGAAATGGGAACGTTGGAGTTTGGTTTGGTTCTATTCAAACATGAAGGGGCGGACTTGCCAAGTTTTAAACCCTATGCGTTGTTGTCTCGAACATAATACGATGGTTCCGTTCAGAATAAATGTCACACTTGTCGTGATGTAAATATTGAAAGTCATTTTTCAAATTCTTAAACGGACCATTTTTCAAACTCTCTATGTGTAGTTGTTCATTATCTTTGTTTTATAAGATTTAAAAATTTAAACAATTTTTAATGTGAAATTTTTTAACTATAAAATTATTTTTTTCTCACATGAACGATAAAATTGTTAATTATTAAAGTTGGTTAAATTTTACATTTTGTTTCTATAGTATTATGATTATGAAACAAGTCTATTAGATAAGAAATGGCAAGAGACAACAATGTTGCTAACTATTAAGAGCATCTTCAATATTGATATTCATTTTTGGTTCTTAATACATTATTTTTGAGTCCAATTTGTCACATGTGACTTAAGAATTTTAACAAATATTTGCTTTAACGGTAGAACTCTCAAGAACTTAAAATGGGTTTCATAATACATTTTACATTTTTATATTATTATTCACAATTAATTTTATTTCAAATTAAAATGTTAATTAATTTATATTTTAATTTTAAAATTATAAATATAAAATAGAAATAATGAGATAATAATCTATTTTACAACTACTTTAATTTTGTTTATTTGAAACCTTCTCCATTGATTTATTTCTCAAAATCAATTTAACTTTTTAATTTCCAGCACAATTTCTCCAAATCACTTTCCATTATATTCCCTCATCCTTTACTCCCCCTTTATTTCAATTTAAAAAATTAATTAATTTATATTTTAATTTTAAAATTATAAATACAAAATAGAAATAATGAGATAATAATATTCATTAATTTTCTCATTTTATAAATACTTTAATTTTGTTTATGTGAAACCTTTTTCATAGATTTATTTTCCAAAATCAATTTTACTCTTCAATTTTTATCATAATTTCTCCAAGTCCTTTTTCAATCTCTTCCCTTATCCTTCGTTCTCCCCCCTCCCCACCCACAATTGTCTTATCCTTACACAATCATCATGACATCATGAGACCATTGGAGCTTTGTGGTTAGGGTGTTTCTTTTTTCTTCCTTTAATTTCCCTCCCAATTGGAAGTCATGTCATTAGTGGTGCATCAACTTCTTTTCCTTCATCCTTCACTTCACTCTCAACTTCTAACAACTTAACACCAAGACTCTTTGTAACTGTATCTACATTGACTTTTCACAAACTGTCTTTCCTAACCCTCCTTGCCTGATATGATTTTTTGTTGTTAATTTTGTTTGGAATTGATTTTATTATCATAAATCCAGTTTTGGATTCAACTTCTAGTTTGATTGTTGACTTTTAGATTGATTTTGTTGTTCATGTCTCTTATTTTATTTTTGGGATTGATTTCTCTAAGTTTAGTTGCAATGTTTCATTAGTTATTTCTCCTATATTTTTTGGTGAATTTTATAATAGAATTATTATTTTATTTTTAAGAAGTGATTCTTCAAAGTTCTTACAAAAGAATCATTCTTAGATCATAGAAGATTGGTTAGATGACTCCAATGATAAAATTAGAAAGAAAAAAAATTGGTTGTTAATTTTAAGAACTCTTATAAGAAATTGTATCAAAAATGCTCTAATGTGACACTTAGAATTAAGGTTTGAACCTACCACACCAAACATAAGAATCACTATTATACTTAGCTTATGTAGTATATAATATACTAGTATACTTCATTTATATATTATGGGATTTAAAATATATATTTTCTAAAGATAAAACAATTTGTGGTTGCTCAAAATACAAATCAAAAGAAATAACAAGAGCCTAATCACTAAAAACAAATTTTATCCCTTGAAAAAACCCAAAGATAAAACCATCAGTTATGGACGTCATATATCAAAACCTCCCATAATTCTTGTTTCCTTCACTTTCAAAGACTCGTGTTTCTTTTGTTTTTGTGATCAAAATTATGTTTGTTTCCACAAATTAAATTAGATAAAAGAAACTTGAGTTCAAAAAAAGTTGATGATCACTAATGCCCAAAACATTAGCACAAATGAATAAATGAAACTTTTCAACGTAGTTCTAGCATTTCTAATGTGATTGTTGAAATAAAAGCACTACCCCAAAATGAAGCTCCTTTTGTCTCATACACCCCCCACTTATACGATGTTTCTTGTTTTATTCTATAATCAAGAAATTGCTCTATCATCTATTAAATCACATTTGTGACTTCCTTTCATTTTTCATGCTCCCACCTATATGACACAATGCTTCTAACTCTTGCAAACACATTATCGCCTTCTCCAAAATTTTGACAATTAAAGTCGTTAGGCTTAGCATCCATAAAGAGAGTGAATGTATAAACCCTTTTTTTACTAAATCTAAGTCACTTCCATGATAATATTTTCACCTTCTCCATCATTTCCTGATGTTGAATAACTTCTTCCTTAAATATATTTTTGTTTTTTCTATTCCAAATTGTCCACAAGATTGCACACTAGATCACTACCAAACCTTCTTTATCAACTTTACCTTAAATTCATTTAAATTGTTGTATATGGAAACCATATTATTCTATATCACAATTTGATATCCCATTCGTTGAAAATACAAGTACCAAATTCTCAAGAAAAATTCTCAATCAAAAAATAAATATGTTGTAGTCTTTATTTCCTTTTTACATCCTACACATAATCCCTTCTCATTATGCTAAATTCCTCTCTTAATCAAGTTTTCTTTTGATGGAATTCTATTATGTACTACTTTACATACAAAAACTAACACTTTTGATGGTATCACCTTGTTCCAAATAGTTCCCCACATGTTATTACTTATCTCTTGAATGTTATTACTTCCCATAATATTGTATGTTGATCGCATTGTGTATTTCCCTCCTTAGTCTACACTTATTTGTCTTCTTTATATTATGATAGTCCTTGTTGTTATATCAAAATGAGTAAAATTAAGAAGTAGTTCAAGTTCCCATTGGAAAAATTCTCTCAAGCACCTCTATCTTCATTTCCATTTATTTCCTACCTATTCTCCTAAATTAGCTATATAAGTACCTCAAATATATCCTTTAAAATCCCTCTCTCCACCTATGGTTCCTTCCAAAAAATAGTACCTTGTCCATTTCCTACCTTTTTCCTAATTGACTCACTAAACCACCTTTTTCTCTCTCCCCACTTGCCCTCCTCAATTTCCAAAATATTTTTCAATCAAATTGATACTTTTTCTTTACCCAAGTCATAAGTCACTTCCTTCCTCTCCATATATTCTTGCTAAAATTTTATACTAAAGACTCTCATTTTCCAAAAGCATCCTCCATTGCCACTTTCTTAAAGGGGCTAAATTAAAAACACTTTAAATCTCTCATACCTAACCCACCTAATTTCTTTGACTCACACATTGTACTATAATTTACCTAGTGAACTTTCGTATTCTTCACTCCCTCACCCACAAAAATTTTTTGAAAAAAGATTCAATGGGAGTAATGACACTTGACAAAGCCTTGGAAAAAGAAAGATAAAATGTCAAAATTGAAGCCAAGACAAATTCAGCAAACCCAAACAACCCTCCATTGATAATTATTTGTATGACCACCCCTTTTTCCTTATGATTTCCACCATCGAATTCAATGTAGATTTCTTTCTAGGATTTACCCTAATAAGTAACCCTAAATATCTCATAAGAAAACTACCGACCTTATAATTCAAAATATATATTGCTTCTACCATCTAATTTTCCTGCATATTTACCCTCACTAAAAGGTTCTCATTAAAATTTACTTTAAGTCTTGTAATCATTTCAAATAGTTGAAAACATGCCTTAATTACCTAAATATTGCTCCAACTTCTTTCACTAAAAATCAAAGTATCATCAACAAAATGTAAATGAGATATTTGCATACTTTTACCTCCTACCCTTACTCCATTAAAGAAATCTTTACTCTTCATTTGATAAAATATTGCATTTAATTCTTCCACCACAATAAAAAAAAAAAAAGGACAAATGACCTCCTTGTCTAAAACCACATCCACATTTGAACTCATTTGTAAGGATGCCATTTAAAAGAACTAATATCGTTGACAATTCCAAACACTCAAGAATCCACAAACTTCATTTCTTGGGAAAACCTATACTCTCCATCATATATAAGAGATATTCCCAATTCATCGAGTCACAAGCTTTTTTTAAATTAACCTTGAATAATACCAACTCCTTTCTTTCCCTTTTTGCCTCTTCGACTATCTCATTTGATTTGAGCACTTAATCCAAATTTTGCCTACCTTGAATAAAGGCAAATTGACCCTCACCAATCACCAAGTGCATCACCCTTTTTATTCTATTGGCTAACACTTTCTACATGTATCCTATTAAAGAAATACATTTGAAATGAGAATAATAAAAGAATTGTTTACTCCTTTCACCATCTTTCCGTTTGAATGAAACTCTTCCAAAAATGATATAAAGTATGGTTTTATTATCTCCCACAATTCTTTTATAAAACAAAAATTAAAGCCATTAGGTCTAGGACTTTTTGTACTACCATAGCTTCACATTACCTCTATAATTTTCTTCTCGGTAAAAGGTTCTATCAAACTAATAGTCGCCTCCCTACTCAACTTTGAAAATTCCAATCCCTTTAATTGTACCCTTTCTCTATGCTTATGTTCATAATGCTTCTTAAAATGTTTCATGATATTCTCCTTTAAGCATTCTAATTCTTGAAACCTAACTTCTTCAATTTCCAAATAATACATGCAATGATTACAAGCAAACCAAGCACAAAGTTTATAAAATAAGAAATAAGAACGTAAAAAAGTCCCTAAAAAAACATAACATGTACTATGAATAAGTGTTTTGCCTTTCCAAGCTTTGAAGGATGATCCAAGCAATTGATTTCACACATGAACCTTATTTTTTTGTTTTTCATCTCCTAGATAACACATTAATAGATAATATACTTAAGGTAGCAATAACATTCCTCGAAACTCAAAAATTATGAAATTAGAGTCATACTTTTGCTTAGCAAAGCAATACAAGCCTTTTGCTTTGCATGCCTATAAATAAGATAATGTTTGCTTAGCTTTGTAACCGTACACAATAACATAAAAGAAATTAACGATGAATTGCCATAAAACAAAAATAAATTGAAAATTTTGTAGTCCATGAAACCCTTATTATGAAATTGAAGACTTAAAAAGGAAATTGCAACATTCCAAAATAAGATAAAATAAATGAATGATGGTAGATTCGTACATCTCAATAGCTACTACGGTGGCAAAGTGATGGCAAGGCCATAGGTGTCAACATTAAAGGGTCTCATTTATCCTCATAGCTCTTCATAGGCTTTGAAGATGGATCAAGTTACAAAGAAAAAAATGAACTTACATAAAGGCAAAAGAAGTAAGTAAGGGACTAAACAATATGCAACAAAAGAAATTTGTTGAGGAGAAATGACTAAGCTTCTCTTTAGTGAATTTCTTTTATTGTCTATTATTTAGTGACCTACTTAATTATTTTCATCTTATTCATGATAAGTCCACTTAAAAAATAGATCAACCTTCAAAAGCCTAGGAAGATCTACAATGATAAATGAAAACAACCATATATAACACACAAAAAACCAAATTTAGCTTCAAAAGAGTCAAAAATTAATTTTTTTTGTTTGCCTTGCTCAACATATTTCTATTGTGTGTCATTTAGCCATCATGAGATGATATTGCTCTTAGTGTCAAGCTCAATGGGAATGGAATAAAAAAATAAGAACTCATTAAGTTACACTAATTGCTATTAGTGACGATTAAAGATAGGAAAAATGTTTATGCTTGGTCAAAGTACAAACATCCATACCACTTTCATGTTAGTAACATCATTTCAATCACTCAACAAATTCTCAATCTTGAATCTATTCTTATCCTTCTTAACACTTACAAAAAGGTTAACTCATGATGGCTAAATCAAACACGATGAACATGTAAAACATAACAGACAAAAAAAATTAGACATTTTTAGAGCTAAAATTGTTTTTTTTTGTTATATATTATTTAACGCCTTTCTTGTGTTACAAGATTATTTAGACTTTTCCTTATAGCTCTTCCCAAGCTTCTAAAGGTTAATATAATTTCTTGGATGAACTAATTAAAAATAAGTAAGTCACTAAACGATATACAATAAAAAAATTATTAAAGAAAAAGTTAGTCATGTATCCTTAATAAATTTCTTTATTTAGTGTTCTATTTACTTTTCCATTTCTTTTATTATAATTAATTCCATTTTTTTCTTAATACATTAAATGTTATCCTACAAACCCCGCAATCAATATCAAAAAGAAATCTTAATTCCATATTTTAGCATTCATACATAATAAGTATATTTTGTGTTAAAGGTAATGGACTAGTATAATAAGGGTTAAAATTCACTTAATTTGGATTTGGCAAGTGTCATTCAATAATCAATTTAAAAGAATATAAACATGTAACATAAGTTAGCACCAAGCATGGAAAAAAAAAAAAAGAATTGAACTTACAATAACACAAATTCCAATATTTTTCATTCACGTGATTTGTCTTTTCGCTAGCTAATCTACCCAATGGCTAATTTACCCACTAATTGTTGTTATGCTTGCCTGTTTTAAATTTGTTGTTTGAGCAATTAAGCTGTAACTTTTGTTTGTTTTAACAAAGAGGGTTTGACATATTGGTTTTGTGTGATTTCAATCATTCATGCTCTATGCCATTCAAATTATGCTTATAAAATATTTGATAAAAGTTTATTATCAGCATGTTGTTTCTATATGCTTGAGTATTTCCTTTGTATTTGCCGGTTATTGCTTTACTAATAAGAGTATTTTAAATAAACACTTCAACTTAAGTGTTTCTTAGTACCTGTTATATAATCATATATATGAATCATTCAATCATAAGGGAAGTGAAAAACAATAGAAGACATTAAATTCAAAATGGCATGTTAATTAGATGATGTACTCAATGAATAACCCTTTCATAAAGTAATAAATAAGATATTATATCAATGAATTTGATTGCAAAAGAGGAGCTAACTGAATTTTACTTAAATTTAAAATGTTTAAATATAACAGTGACTGTTAAGTGTTGATTGCTGACTACATATACTTGACAGCGAAAACGAAAAGAAATATAATAGGACACTCACAAGATAATAGGCATATTCTCGCATATGCATACTCTACAACGAAAACGAGCCAAGTTGATTATAGATATTAGCAATTTAATTCCTCTCACGAGAGAAATAGAAATAAATACGAGCCTTTGAACTTTTGTTTTTTTATTATACTAATAAATACTAGAATAAGCATGCGTTTTTTGCCAAAAAAAAAAAAACAAGAAGAAGAAACATGCGTTTAATTTACTTTATTTTTCAAATAATGACTTGTTTTGTTAGTTTGTTAAGGAATTTTTACAAAAAACTATTATTATTGTTCAAATTATTTTGTTTGTTGAAAATTTTATGATGAATTCATTTTATTTTAAAGATATTTATTTTAGAAAAAATTAGTGTTTTTCTACATTTTTTAAAATATCAAAATTTGAATTATTTTAAGATGTTAGTTTTAGTTTCTTAAAAAAAGTTAGGATTAGTACTTTTTTAAAATTTAAAATAAATTTTATAATGGTAACCATTCTACTTTTATCGTTAAATTAACATGTCTTTTTTTATTCTATAAAAATATTTAATTAAAATATTTTTAATGGCAATTATAAAAATAATTGCCTTTGGATGATATATATTCTCCTCATTGCATGCAACAATAATGTCATTATCAATTTTTCTTTTCATTACCTTTTAGTTTTACAACAACATTATAGCACAGATGACCCACAAAGTGTTTCAAAATCCTGTTTGACTTGCTACTGTTTGGCATACACTTTTCATAAGGATGAATTTAGAGAGAAATGATAGGTTTCCAAAGCCTTCCTTTTTATTTTTAAAAAAATTATATACATGTATTTAATTTTTAAATAAAAATATAATTAGTTTAATATCATATTAATAAAATTATATATATTAAAATGAATATACTTTTAACCCTCACGTTCATTTTATTTTGAATTCGTCCCTATTGTTCAAACTATGAATGACAAAAGTATTCATGTTTATGGGCACAAGTGGATAAAATTCGCAAGAGATAGATAATAAATATCTTATGGGTACTTGTAGATAACAGATATGAGTATTTTTACTATCTATTTAACAACAGGACATATATGGATATCATGGTATCGTACTTGTAAGTACTTGTTATTCATCAATATTAAAATATTTAAATATTATATATAAGCTCTCATAATTTTTTTATTTAGTTATAAAATATTATATTAAAAATTATAAATACAATGTAATCATTTAAATAAATAGTATAATATTAAAAGATAAATTTTATTAAAATAAATTATATATATAATTTATAACAATAAATAAAAATAACGTCAACTTCTAATAAATATATTACTCTCTCCATTTTTAATTTTCAATCACACTCTTCAATTTCAATTTATTTTTTAAAGTAGTTAAAAAGTAATATTACATTATTTTTATTCTCTTCATTTTGCCAAAAAAAAAAATGAATAAATAGACATTATAATGACTATCTTTAAATAATTTTAATTATAATTTTTAAAATT
>JAMLFT010002363.1:0-25892 GCA_026544285.1 Pachyrhizus erosus | reverse complement strand
AATTTAGTTTTTAGTTATATAAAAAAATCCTCTCACTCTATATTTTTTATATATATAACTAAATTTTTTATTAAAAATAATCTGTTTATATTTAAATTGAATAACGTCGTTTTGGTCATATTAAAGAAAATTTATTTGATTCTGTTTCATTAACACGTATTTTCTGTAATTTCTTATACAGTTATAAAAGTCAAGTCAAGAGTGGTTAAAGTAATGTTAAAATAAGTATTAGAGATTTATGTTTCTTATTTGGTTGTTTGGATGTTATCAGGATTAATCTATTCTTATATTATAAAAAATAGAATGTATAATTTAAAGAGTAAACTATCATGATTTTCACTATTTTAATATTTATTTTTTATTTGAATATCATTTTACATATAATTCTTAGCTAGTAAATTTTTTTCTTCTTAATTATTTCAAACCATCATCCTTTATCTTTATGTATATAGCAATCCATCTATTTCAATTTACTCTCTTCTATCTCTACTTTTATATTAAATTTCAAAGTTTTTCTACATATATCAATTATTATTAGTAATTAGAAATGATTTTATATTATATTTTAAACTATTACTTGTAAACTCAAAATATAATATTTATTTATTATGAGTTTCAATACTCATTAAAATACTAATTATAAAAAAGGTAATGTAAAAAGAGATATTAGGTGTAATTTTGTAAAATTTCGAGGAGTGTATCAATTTGTTATTTATAATTTTGATATTTTTAATGTTCAATTTAAATTTTATTTGTTATGTTTTTTTATTTTATTTAAATTAGAAAATACCTGCTAGTTACTAAAACGAATTCAAACTAAAATTATATAATTTTTTAAAAGCAAAAAATTATACAAGTCACTCTCCAAATAATCTTATCTCACTCATTAAATATTTTGATGGCCATCCATTTTCAATTCAAAGTTCAGAGATGCAGGTTCGTACTGTGATTGCTGGGTCCCACCAAATAATTTTGTTCATTGACACTCCCATGAAATGGTGTGGGCCTCTGAGGTCGGGCCAGATCTTTACCTGCTGTTGGCTCAAAAATATCATAATCACAAATTCTTTGGTAAGATATTTCAAAGAGTTTATTATTATTTTTAATATTTTTAATTAATTAAAAATTATGATGAATAATATAATTTTTAAAATAATTATTATAAAAATTAATAAATTCATCGTCGTAGTAGTATCCATAAAAACTTAAACACTAAAAACATGTAATTTATACTTTATTTCAGGATTCTGTGTAGTGATGGTACATTTTTTTATTTATTGAATGTAATGATGGTACATTTATTTTATATCTTGAGACAGACTCGCCATAGAGCTCTCAAAGTTCTCAACATAAATGCATTTGTTTAACTTTCCTCTTATTTGACAACTGAAATTGATTTTGGTTTCTAAATTCAACGTTAGTTTCAAAAAAGCCGATCAAATAGAATCAATTCTGACTTACTTTTATGCTATATTATTTTTCTTTTGCTTATATTATTTATTTTCTAACACTGTAGGTTATTAATTTGTTTTTTTCTCTTTCTGTTTTTTCTTCATATGTAATAAAAAGAATTTAATTTTAATCCTCTTATTTTTTATGTGTGTAATTTTAGTTTTTATATTTTTAATTAATTAATTTTAATCTTTAAATTTATTAAATGTTAAAATAGAGTCCCTCTATCAATTTGAAATTTAAAATTCAATAGAATTTGTTGGTATTAAGAGTGTAAGCATTGAAAAAAATCAATCTAAATTTTTAAATATTCATGTAAGTAGTTGAAAAGTCAAGAGACACATTTTAAGAGGTGGTGAATGTATCTTGACTATTGGAGAATTTCATTACTATAATGAGAGTTAAGTAGATGAGTGAAATAATTAATATTCACTAATTATTTTTAATGAAATCAACCTTTGCTATACATGGGGACTATGTGAAGAAAGAAAAACACTAAGTAAAAGTGAGGAGTCACCACCCTAAGTGAAAAAGGAGGGTCTTGTAATAGAAATTTTTTTTTAACTTTGTCCAAAAAACTCATATTGGAGAAAATTTCATCAAGTTTTTCCAAAAGACTTGTAATGTGTCATGGGGTAATAAATAGTTGTTGAGATGTTACAATGAATGTAGGTAAGAGGTGTCAAACCTTGTTGAATCCATGTCGTTGGCTATTTCTATGTGTATTGTTATTTTGTGTGTTTTATACCTTTGATCTTTATTACATGTTAAAGGAAAAAATTTTCAACAATGGTATCAAAGCTGATGGTGCAATCTAGTGACTAGTCAGATATGTATTGGAGCTTGATGAAATTGATGGTGGATTCACGTAGGATCCTTAAGTCAGAAGTCTTCTTGACAATGGAAGTTAAGCGACTTGTCCTTGTTTTGGTAGCTAATGGCAATGTAGATTTTTGTGTTGAAAGTCTTATTGATAATGTGGATATCAAGTGATTAATCTCAGTAGCTAATGACAAAACAAGTACAAGAAGTGTCATCATTTAATATCTATTGAGGAATATTGAAAGTAAAGGTATGGCAAGGAGCACACCAAAGGTTGTAAAGCGGAAACATGATGTGTGAAAAAAGAATGTGAAGATGATTGTTTGGAAATTCTAATTGAAGAAGGATTGTTAGAAAACTTGATCCAAATTTCCAAATATTTATGCACGTAGGTGGAAAGTCAAGTAGTTGGAAAGTCAAGTGATACATTCCAAGAGGTGATAAATGGATATTAACTCTTGAAGAATTCCATTAGCATAATGAGAAGGAAAATGGATAGGGATAATTATGTCTAATAAATGCTTTTTTTTTATAAAGGAAATCGTGAACCTTATGCTATATATAAGGATCATGTGAAGAAAAAAGAACCACCCAAGTAGAGAGGGGGTCACTATACTAGGTATGAGAGGGAAAGTCTTGTAAAGAGGACGATTTCACAATTCTATTTAGAAAACTTGTAATGAGAAGGGTTTTCTCAAGTTTGTCCAAAAAAACTTGTAATGTATTATGAAATAATGAATATTTGTTGGAATATTTCTGTGGATACATGTAAAAGGTGTCAAATCATGTTAAATCCATCTATTTTTCTATTTTTATTTTTATTGCTATTTATATTTGTGTCATACCTTTTGTCTTCATTGCGTGAGAAAGAGTATTTTTTCCCAACATTTAGTAGGTCAAAATTGACCCACTATCTTGATCAATTCAACTCAATCCAACTACATTTCAATGGATAAAGTTAGGTTAGTGGGTTGAATTAGAAATATTTTGGCTAACCTAATTAGAATTAGGTTGGATATTGAGTTTACGAGTTTCTAGCTTGATTAACTCGACCCAAGTTGACTACATGTTATTATAATAATAAAATAATTGTTAATATTTGTTGGGAGATTTATTATGCTATTGGGACATATATTTTTCTAGTGATAATGTTGAAATTGGATAATTGGACTTATATTTTAAGTACTTTGTTATTTTTTGGTTTTTTCAAATTTTTTCTAACATTTATGATTTTTTATTTTAAAAATATTATTATTTTAATTAGTTGATCCAATTACCCAACCTAAACCAACTATGTTTCATTATGTTAGGTCTTAAATCAAATTAAACTCAACTTACACCTTTTATTTTAATTGTCTCTTGTTTAACAAACTAATGTTTAATCAATGATATGAAAAATGTTTCACATAACAAAAATATATTTTTTTAAAAATAATATGGAATTATAAAATGTTAAAAAATAAATTCTATTATGAGTTTTTAATTTTTTTAATATATTATGATGTGAAAGTATTTTCATATCATTGCTAAATTATATGTCAAGCTCTAAATTAAATAAGAAGTGACTAATGTCAACAAACTTCATTAAATTTTAGGTGTCAAACCAATAGAATGACCTAATTTTGACATCTAATAAAATTTAGGGACTAGAATTGCTCAATTAAAATATGAGAATCAAAATTACATTTAAACCACAATTATATTACACACTTTGTAATGACTTACTGTAGCTATATGTTAGCTAGATAATTGATATAGCAAAAGACTTTATTTTTGTTTATTTAAAACTTTTTAATTTTATTTGTTTATGAAAATATTTGTGAACTTTTCATGTTTCCAAAATAAAAAATTATAAACTCACAACTTGAGGATAATGCATCCATATACTGTAAAATCAATTAACTTAAAGCATGTGTTGTGGGCCCTACACCATGCTATCATAAGATACAACATTAAAACAATTTAACATTTGTGTGTGTGTATATACGTACAATCTTTTTGGAAAAATAAATATCCTAAACACTTGAACTAGTCAACAATATATATAAAACAGATAAAAAAAAGAGAAGTATCATGTCTTCACACCTATGTATGATCTTCATGATGCTCCCATGATGAAGATCCACTTCACCTAATCATATGCCTCACGAACATAACTTTCGAGACCATCACATTCACAACCATATGTCACAATGCAAGGGTAAGCTTACTAAGTATAAATATACTTAAAAGACAATTTAAAACTCCACTGATAACAAATATCTAAACTTTTTCATTTTTTTAAAACATGACATTTGATATCAAATGATAAAAACATGTCATTCATATAAAGAACATCAATGTACAACTATTTTAATTTAACAATCAAATATCATCATTAAAATTTCACAATAAGGTACCAACACGTAATGTCAACAATCATGTTTATGTAATAAAATGCAAACTTGACTCTGTTAAGATTTTCACCATACAAGTGATCTTTGTAGGTCTCATCCCTTAACATAACACTTATCTTTAACTATTGAGGATACTTTGACTTATCTTATAAGCAAATTTTTGGTTTTGTCAAAATAGATTAGTGTGGGTAGTGACCTACCTCAGTTAGACCCTAACCTTTGGAGGAGTTTGTTCATCTATCTATTCTATAAGTCCATTTAGTGTTAGCCCTACAAATGCAATTGGCACCATATGGTCCAACAGGCACCCTAAACTTACATGTTTACTCATATACATCAACAACTATGCATTAATGCACATACAATTTCATCTCAATAAATTAATACTACTTTAATATAACTCACCATGGATTTTCCACCATCACCTCAACCTACCTCACCAAGAATTTGTTAAATATACCATATTAGGATAGTTATTTGTTCTTAATAATAAAATAGTTATATCAATTATGTAGTTATCTCAACAACAATAACAACATAGTCATTTCATCAAGAATATAGTTACCCCAACAACAATATAATAATTATACATTAGTTTATCATTATAACAATTACCCACTTAATGCTTATGTTGATATATCATCTCCTAAGTTTTTGGATTACTATTTCCATCATCTTCTATAATATGATAAAGATATTTGTGGATTGAATTATGATATTTATAGTTATACTAACTTAATTAAGTTGATTACTATCTCATTCGAAAGCTAAGAAGATAATTTATAACATTTATGTTTATCCCAAAACCTAGTTTGAAAGTATATTATGCCTAAAATTATAAACAATGTGAAACTTTTAAAAAATCTCGATAATTTGACCTTTGCTCACTAAAATAACCATATTTAGAGTTGTTGACATTTATTTTGAGTGATACTAGAACCATTAGTTAAATAACATCTAGGGTTACAACTTTCATGCAAATCAATTTTCTAAATTCACACTCCAAAATTGACTTTTGGTCAATTTAATCAATTATATCTCACTATAATTGATTAAATCTAGCATAGTTGCACAATGGACCATTTTTTGATAGAAATAATTAATTATCAATAAAAATAATTGATTATTTGTGCATCCAGATTAATAAACAACCCCTAGGACTCAAAAGAATCAATTATGAACTTTTATAATCGATTATTATTATTTTTAGAACGAGAAATCAACCTTTGTAACTTGAAATAATCAATTAACGAGTTATATAATTAACTATTTCTAAATGCCAATCCAAAATCTAACCTTTCAAACTTTTTTTAATTGATTATAAAACAAATAGTCAATTAAAATGATTCAAAGAAACTAGGAATGCAAATTTTCACATAAGAACTAAAAACTTTTCTTATATCTAACATTATTTAACATTACGTGAACATCACAACAATGAATTTAATTGTACATAAAACATTCTAATAATAAAGTTGCATTTATAGTCATTCATATAATTAAATCAACACATAATTATCAAAATCAAATATCTTAACATAAAACTACCAATATAATATATAATAACCATTATGTCCATGCATCCAAATAAGTAACCACTCTACCAGAAAACAAATAACAAAAAAATAAGAAAAAAAACTTTTGGGAAGTTCAAATTTCTAACTTTTAGCTGAATGGAGATGAAAATGACGACACTTCTAGCAAAAACAAGGGTTTCTCTTGTTTATTAACACAATAAAACTAACATTAAACCCTTAATTTTTAAACTAAACAAATTTGTAGAGTGGAAAAAGGCTCTCCCTTGGCCCTTCCATGAAAAGAAGAAAATGACATAGGAAAAAGAAGAAAAAAAGTGAGAGTTTTAAAAAGTGTATTCAAATTTTCTAAAGGTTTTGGAAAGGGTTATAGATGTTTTTGGGCCCTTCTATTCTCTAAGGCCTTCTTAAAGACACTTTCCTTTTTATTACAAGCTCTACATTTGATGAGACTTAACATGAGACTCAACCATAACACTCATAAATTCATTTAAAACACATTATTAACTTATTATATTTTAACAAATGAATCATCAAAACATAAATTGAACATAGTTTCTCTTGTAATTTTAATTAAAACACTTGGTCATATAAATAGACAAAAACACAACACTACACGTTTATTATTATTTTTATGTAAATTTATTTTGTTTTATTCAAAAAGAAAATCTTTTAAATTGTTTTTTTAAATATAATTTTTTAAAATTTATTTTATTGATTTTAATTATTTTAAAATTTATTTTATTAACTTTGAATCAAACAAAAATAATTGTGTGCAAAAAAAGTATTTTAAGTTCAAGACATAAGTCACACAAGATTTGTCAATATTAAATCATCTTTAGATTTTACGTGAATCCTTATTCACAGTATATCTAGTGTAAAAGAGTGACAAATGATATTTTATCAATAAATAATTATTATCTATTAGAGAAAAATACAATCAACTAAGAAAATAAATAAATATGCTTTTAGATGTTTTAGTTGACATGCTAATTTGTCAATGCTAGATGGATTGAAATATTCAATTCACTTCCCTCACGGTCTACCCACCTTACCCCCCATTTGTGTTAGTCAAGAATAAAGCGAGTTGATATATTTTTGTCATTTCCACTTTTAAGAGGTGTTTGGTAGGGAGATTCATTTTATGTTTTGAAAATTTTAGGTTATAAATGTTAAATTCCTATGCTTAATATGTGTATTTTAAAAGACAGTCTTAGAAATTTATCATTTTTAGAAATATTTTTAATTGAGTTTTTCGTTAAAAGTTTTCCATAAAAGGGTTGTGAATTTAGCTTTTTTGTATTAAATTTATTTTTTTTACTGTGGTATGATTAGATGCTTTTTATAAAATTTGTACCTAAATTATTTCTCACATTTTAAGTGGAAATTTAACCCATTTTACTTTAAATAAATTATTTTCTAAGGTAGACTTGACCTTTTTTGAAAATAAGTAGTATGGTAAGGCTTTGTAAACAGACTTAGAAACTTTCTACTAAATAGGTTATTGACTTATTGAACATGTTAACTAGCGGGTTTAAGTTTTTAAATAGAATAACAAATATATAATATCAAAATATTAAATAAAATAATATTAACAATATTACTATCATTTTATTATTTTACCTTTTTAAACAACTTAACCTATTATGCTTAAAAGATATTTTTGAATAGCCTAAAACCCAACTTAAATGATTTTTTTAAACATTGACTCATGCTTAACTTATTTAATAAATATATCTAATTTGATTTAAGATTAATGCGGTTAGGTGTAGGCTTTCCATAAGTGGTACAAAATATTCCTATTACTCAAGTCATTATAACCTTGTTGTGGCTACAAGTAATATGTATAAGACAATTAGATGCACAATAGTTTTATCTAGAATAAAACATGCGTATGACAAGCTTCATTGGTGGGGTCTGTAGATCAGCCATGCTGAAAACCATGAGGATTCTAAGCTGGAACTGCTGTGGGCATGGGAACCCACGAGTAGTCCGAGCTTTATGGAAGCTCCTCCAATCAGAAGATCCCAACTTGGTGTTTGTAATGGAAACCAAGAAGAAGATTTTAGATATCCAGTCGTTGAGAGGTATGGCCAACTTGAAAAATCTTTTTGGGGTTGGTTGTGAAGGGAATAGTACGTCTAGGGCAGGTGGTCTTCTTGTGCTATGGAAGGAGATTATGAATGTAGATATCATTTCCTTTTCAATGCATCATATTGCAGCCATGTATAGTTATACTCCATACGGAGGTAAATCTCTGATCACCTTGTTTTATGGTTACCCAAAATCAAATGACAAATATCTATCTTAGGAATTGTTGAAAAAAAAAAACAGATACCTAATGATGGAACGCCATGGTTATGTTTAGGCGACTTCAATTAAATTTTGTCTCAAGATGAGAAAAAGGAGGGCGTACTAGCCGATTTGATAAATATGATGAACTTTGATAGGGTGTTGACAAACAATGATCTTCAAGGCTTGGGCTTCGTGGGGCATAGATTCACATGGTCAAACATGAGGAAGGAACCAAATATCATCTAGGAGAGACTGGATTAGGCAGTGACAATTGATGGATGGAAGAATATATGGCCAGCTACTTATGTGCATACTTTACCAAGGCACAAATTATACCACAATCCCTTTCTAGTAGAGTGTTGTGACCCTTCAAACGATATTCAAAAGAGAAAAAAGAAAGCCAAGATTTATAGGTTCGAACAATTACGGCTAGCGAAGGAAGATGAATGTGAGAAGATAATATCGCCCATTCATGGATCCCTGGAGATAATGCTTTGCAGAGCATTAAGACGTCAAGTTCCAACTTTAAGGCCTAGGGTGCTACCACTTTTTGACAGATTCCAAAACATTAAGATCCATGAAGGCAATTCATAACACCGAAAGGGAGTTGAATGAATTACAAAGGTATGAAGAGATTCTATGGGAACAAAAATCTAGAGCTAATTGGATGCAACATGGTGATAAGAATACAAAATTCTTTCATCAAAAAGCTTCACAATGCCAGAAGGTAAACTCGATACATAAGACTACCAATGAGAATGTAGAGTTGATTAAGGATGATGAGGAGATTGAGAATATCATCACACAATGTTTTGCTGATTTATTTTAGTCTTCACATCCGCAAGACATAGATAATAAAGCAAAGCTAGTTGAAGAGAGAATCACAAATGATTTGAGGATGGTGTTAGATTATGAATTTATAGAGGAGGAAGTTTATGAGGCTCTTCATCAAATGCATCCATTAAAGGCTCCAGGCCTTGATGGTCCCCCAACTTTATTTTTCGAGAGATTTTGGAAAAAGGTAGGTGGGGATGTAAGCCGCTCAGTGCTGAATATATTGAATCATGATGAGGACCCTTCAGAGTTGAACAAAACCTTCATAGCTTTTATTCCTAAAGTGAAACAACCTGTCCATCCTAGTGAATTCAGACCAATTAGTCTATGTAATGTTATCTTTAAGATAATTACAACTATAGCAAATTGGCTCATACTTATCTTACCATCTATTGTTTCTGAATTTCAGAGTGCCTCTGTGCTTGGGAGGTTGATCAGGGATAATGCCCTCGTTGCTTTTGAATGTTTCCATCACATCAGAGCTAGGCAAATAGGGAGGAAAGGCTATATGGCTTTGAAGCTTGACATGTCTAAACCGTATGATAGAGTCAAATGGAAGTTCCTAGAGAGTATTCTCTTTCATAGGGGGTTTCCAAGGAAATGGTGTGATTTGATTCTAAAATGTGTTACAACAGTTTCGTTCTCAGCTCTCATTAATGGTTCACCAAAAGAGGAGTTCAGAGATCACAGAGGGTCGATGCAAGGAGATCCCTTATCTCTTTACCTTTTTATCTTCTGTGCAGAAGCTTTTTTAGCTTTGATCTCCTAATCTGTTGCTAATCAACTGATTCATGATGTTAAGGTTTGCCCTAATGCTCATTTGATTTCTCATTTATTTTTCGCTGATGACAACATTATCTTTGCTAGAGCATCTAGGGAGGAAACACTACAAATACTGTCTATTATTTCAGCCTATGAGAGTGCGAATGTGCCGAGTAATAGAGCAAATGAGCTATAAATGCTGTTGGAAATAAAGGCAGTAAGAGATCATGGAAGGTACTTGGGGTTACCGGCATTGGCAGGGAGGTCAAAGAATCAAGTGTTTAAGTTTGTGCGAGATAAGGTTTAGAAAAAACTATAAGGGTGGAAGGAGAAGGTTCTAACCAAGGCAGGTAGGGAAACCTTGATATAGTCTATGGTTCGGTCTATCCCAACATATGTTATGAGCTGTTTTAGGCTCCCAAACTCCATTTGTAGTCAAATAGAAAGAATGATAACAAGGTTTGTTTGGGGTGGGGAGCCTCATTCTAAAAAAGTACACTAGCTAGAGTGGGAAAAACTTATTGACTTAGTCTAATGGATGACTAGGATTTAGAAGGGTGAAGATTTTCAACAGATCTCTCCTTGCTAAATAAATGTAAAGACTGATAACCAATGAAACTTGTCTTGCTACAAGGGTTCTTAAAGAGAGATATTTCTCAAGATCATTCCCTTTTGAAGCAAAAAAGTTATATAGGCCTAGCTACACTTGGACTAGTATATGCTGGTCAAAGGATCTAGTTGAGGATGGTTCCGTATGGAGGATTGGAGATGGCAATTCGGTTCATGCAGAAGAGGCAAAATGAGACCCAATTATCAGAACCAGAATTGTTTAAAGGATGACAAACTCCTGGTGTGGGTGTTATTAAAGCTAACTTTGATGCCTCCATACAACAGAACTTGGGAAAGGGTCTTGGGGTCATGTACAGAGATCATAACGGTGAAGTTTTGGTAGCTGCTTCGTTTCTTCCTAATTGTTTTGCTCCTAGCATAGCTGAAACAGTAGCATTTAGGTGGTCATTTACAGTAGCATTTGTCTTTTTCTGGAGTCCAATTTGAAACTGATAGTCAAAGACTTGTTCAACAGTCGAAACAAAGAAATGAAGGAAATAATGGTTATTTTACAGTTTTGGTTAAGGACTGTGCACAACTTATTAGTCCTCAAAATTTTCATAGTTTAAATTTCTCACATACAATAGCTAATAGAGATGTTGACGAATTAGCTCGTATAGCTTTTTCTGTAAGGAACAGTATTGGATAGAGGAGTTTCCTCCTCAGCTTCAATCCCATTGTTCGTAACAATCTTATGCCTTCGGCCTTTTTGTCTTAATTGATTTGGATTGTTTCTCTCTCTCTCTCTTTTTTTTTTTTTTTTTGACAAAAACATAGATGTATACATGTGTAGAAGCTTATTAGGTGAAAGATATTTTATAAATAGTTAATATAGACCATACAACATTAAAATTTTACATATAAAATCAAAATTATATTTAAGCAAAATAATATATCACGAATGATTAATTGATTATACAGTCAACATTACCTCATTTCACATTCTAACAAAATATGCCCTCACACACACACTCTTTAGGAATATATTTACAAGCCTCAGTTATTCTTACATCATTGAGTAAACTTTTGGTCATATAATATATAAAAAATCACATGAAATTATAACTTCGTGTTCGATAAATCAAATTTATAAAATTTTACATTAATTTAAATTATCGGATACTTTATTGATGTGTGTTTTTTGTTATATAATTTATGATAAAATTCATCATGAGATTGAAATTTTGTCACATAAATTATATCTATAAATTTTACATTAATCTAAATTATTTAATACTTTATTGATAATATGTATGTACACACTTGTGTTAGGAACAGATATAAAGAGAATAAATTTCATTTTAAGAATATAAAAATAATAATATATATTTATTTTTTAATTTAAACTTTCAAATAAGAATTCATTACTATCATTTCTTCTGACAACTAATTATTTTTATTAGAAAAACTCCTCTTATACGTAGGTAACATATGTGTCTCAATACATTTAAATTAGTGTGACATGTACATTTTAGATAAAAAAAAAAAATAAAAGTAATTTATTTTTCATTATAATAAATAAGGTAATGAATAGTTATAATTTAAATATTGGGATCACAGAGATTATGTTTTAAATTTTAAATAAAGTTATAGGATGATATAAAAATATTAAATCTTACATAAACATTAACTAATACAAATATATATGTGCACACATACAAAGGAAAGATGAAGATTGAATTGTTCATGATTTATTTTAACTTTGTTCATTATGCAAATTTAATTATTCATGATTTATTTGATCTTTGTTCATTAAATGATTAATAAGCTCACACGTTTAATTGAATGATGTTGCAATTAAGGTTATGAATGGCAAAAAAAAAAAAAAGAGTGAAGTTATATTGAAAAAATGATAGATTTTTTTTAAAAGGAAATTGTTTTGTAACTAAATTTGAATATGGGAGTTAGTTATGCGTAGAAAAAGTACTAATACCCTTTGTTATCTTTGTCCTCTCTAATTGAATGTGTGAAATTAAAATAACTTTGAATTTATTTATTTTATCCATGAAAGAAAGCAAGAATTATTTAAAAAGAATTTTTATTTTTAAAGTTAATATATTTATTTTTTTTAGAAAAATGAGGAATGTTATCTTTATTTTTATTTTTTTTAAATCATAATGGTGGACTTTGCTTTTATGTATCATCGGGTGCAATGAAAAATTATGTTGTTTTCTAGATAAAAAGTTGTTTTATTGGTTTATGTGTTTTTAGTTTTTGTTTAAATTGACAAAGATTATAAAGATGTTGAATTTTAGAAATTTTTTTGATATCTAGAACTAAATATTTTTATAAGATACCAATTACAAAATAAGCAACTTATAAAATATAGGATACTTATACAAAATGTATTTCAAACTAAACTTTGACGATATTTAAACAAGTCTTAAATCTAACATAACAATGACTAAATTTGTATTTTTGATAATTTGTTGTTATTTTATTATTATTTTTGATTAAATTGTCAATTAAATTTGTTAATTAATCTTGTGTTAATATGAGATGAAATATCTATTTATTTTTTAAAAGGTTAATACTGAAAATCAAATTAATGGAGAACGAGGAGATAATACTAACCTTATTATTATTGCACAAATATTATTTTGGAATAAACTTTATTACAAGATCTAAAACGGAGAATAATAATAATAATAAAGGAAATGATGAAAATCAAAATGCCAATTATATTTATCATAATATGGTTTCCATTTACCTAATTATTGTCACGAACATTTTTCAATTTAGAAATATAATACTTTTTGATATATTTTTTTAAAACATTATTATAAATTTTAACAAATGATTTTTTTGGCTTTTGTTATGGAAACTCAACATATAATTGACAACTTAAAAATTATAACATATAAGATATTAAGATTTATTTAAAAAGTCTATTTTTTTAAAGATGTTTTATTTTTTTTATAAAAATAAAAATTATATATTAAAAATTTACAACTTACTGTTAATCAATTAATATATATATATAATTAAAGAATAAAATTATTTTTTAATCATATCATATGATGACAAGAGTTTTTAACATCTAGTAACATGCTTAATTAAGGAACATTTTTTTTAATCATCCCATATGACCTAGAGGGCTTTTAGATGTTGCAACTTGACTTTAATTAAAAGAATTTAAATAAAAAATTTCAAATCATAATTAAATTATAAAAAAATTTACCATCATATTGCAGTAAAATGAAATTTTATAAAATAGTGTATACCAAAATGAGGTAATGTATATTGAGTCAGCATTCCGTGACTAAAACAGATTGGATGGTGATGGGAGTAACTCTGGTCCACACATATAAAATAAAAATATTCAGTTGGACTCAATTACCCAAGTCCACACAACATAATACAAACAAATGCTACATTTCTACTTCTGACCTCAACAAATGTTTTTACTTGCTCCTATACATTATTAGATCCCTGTTAATTCCAAAGGATGTGCAAGTTCATGTCTGGAACTGCAATAAATAATTTTACATAAATGGGAATAACACACTCTTTAATATTAATGATTAAAATTTATTAAAAATTATAATGTGTTACTTATTAAAAATTGTAGATAAAGTATATTAAATAATATGTTGCTACTTTTTTTTTTTTTTTAAATAAAGACCTTCCAATCTTGGTACAGGCCTTCTTACCAACATTTCATATGTCAAGTTTGGGTTCAACAATTTAGTAATTTCATTCACTATAATGTTTAATTTTATTTAAAGAAAAAAAAGAGTAAAGTTTCAAGAGTCGTTTAGTTAAAAATTCACGTTCATGATGATAGATATGAACTTTATCCACAACCATCGCGGTTTTAAAATTTTAATTTTTTTAAATTTTAAAAATGTCAGTAACATATTTTTAATTAGAACCTTTATCATCAAATAGTTAAGAGTTCAATGATGCTTTTAGCTTAAAAGGTGGACACTAAAAATTAAATGAAATCACATATTACATCACCTAATTATACTAAAAAAATTGTTATTTACTTACGAACAAAGATGACACCAAATGTTGAGATTACTTTTATCAGTATAAACTTTATCTATCAAAATTAAAGTTAAATAAACATAAGAAGCCAACATAAACGGCATGATGTATTATATTAACAAATAATTATATTGGTATAAAATATAAATATATATTATCAAAACATTAAATATTAGTTTAGAACCTTAATGTTTATATGAACACATAAATTTTTTATTAAATAAAGTCTATAATAACGATGGCAATTCTACGCATGGAGCCGTTTTTTTAATAAAAGTTTTTTCTTAAATAATTTTTTATCCTTATAAAATAATAATTTTAATTTTTTAAAATATTTTTATTTTGATTTTAATCACCATAATTTTTTTATTTTAGTAATTATTATTAAATAATAATGTTACATAATCACGTAACAACATTTACTTGTTATATCTAATATTTTCTCATTTATTCAAAATAATCGACAAGATATTTAAAAATAAAATATTAAAAAATATTATGTATAATTATTTTTTAAATATTTTTAATAATGTGATAAATTAATAAATTATCAATATCATCATATATCATTATTTAACACTGTTGTTTAATTATAGGAATTGTAACAAAAAATTTAAATTTTATAAAAATTAAAAAAAAAACATAATTTTAAAGAAATAAAATAAAAAATACTATATTTTATCGGATAAAAAAATATTTAAGTGAAGATTCTTTTTATTGCAATGTAACCTTGTATATTTTTTTATTTTTTTTTAATAAGTATGATTGTAATGTAACCTTTAAAGAAGAAAGAGTATTTGGGCTTTTGATTCCCTCCATTGCTTCTGAATTATGACTCTATATTGAAACATGAAATTTAATAGGACAGATACTATTATTGAAAATTGTGACCCCGCATAAAAATTCCACGACCAATGTATGATTAGAAATCCTACATACATACTATATATCTATAATATAGTAATAAAAAATGCACAAGAATTGTATCCGTGACTCCATATGCTGCCAATTCTTGTTCACGGGTCCATAACATGTGGTCAATTTTAGAGCTCCTCTCTTATTTATAATTTAAGTTACAAAATCATAGATCCACAAATAGGCAACACCCACAACTCATCAAACTCACTGAGTTACAATCTTATCAGTGGTACATTGTGCTGATCAAGGATGGAACAAAATAAGTGGGTGGCACTACAACTTATGTTGGTGGTGGTGATGGCTTCTTCTATGTGTAAAGGGTCCAAAGGTCTTAGTCTTTGTAACATGAATGAAGATGGATTGGAGGCTTGCAAGCCCTCAGTGACTCAGCCCAACCCAGTTGATCCGTCCCCTGACTGCTGCAAGGCTCTAGCTGGTGCTGACTTGAAATGCCTTTGCTCTTACAAGAACTCATCAGAGTTACCATTTCTTGGAATTGATCCAACTCTTGCTACTTCACTTCCAGCCAAGTGCAATCTCACTCCTCCAGATAATTGCTAAGCTTCTCTGAGCTGCTTGTGCTCTCTTCGTTTTTGTGTTATAATCTTTTTTCTGCAAATGACCTGAGAAAAAAGCAAATAATTGTACTCCTCTTTTTCTTTTTACTTCTTTTTTTGTGGTATAATATAAGTACCTTTGCTTACTTCTTGGTTGTATACATTATTGTAAGTTGTAATTCTATGTATTTAAACGTTTGAGTCTGATGGTATGTTTGAATTTGTTAGTGAAAGTAGCACTTTTGTTCAAAAAGCTCTCTAATAATTGGAAAATCAAGTATGACATCCAATGTATTTAATGTAAAGAATCACGAAGTTATGTATTACGATCTGTTTTGCTTTTAGAAAGTGCTCCAGAAGTTATTTAACTAATTGATATAACTAAAGATAATAATTAATCGTATATTCGTATAATAAATATACCACAGTTTCTGTTTGTGTATAAAAGATCAACGCAATGTGCTTCAGTATTCAATTTAATTAATGAATGTTCTTATGTAATATAATAACAAACAAGTAAGTTACGATACAAGGGGGTAACAAATGAATAAGTAACAACATTCGTTACTCATAATTAAATATAAGAGACTAACTACCTTGCAACAGAGTAAATTAAGATTTGAATTTATGTTGAGAGAGATATTTATATTTAGTGCATGAGAATACTTCGGCCAGAATTTTCAGTGAAGAAGGATACTTATAAGGGAAAAAATATAAAAGACTAACTAACTCGTGTCCTTGTTACTCCCCACAAACCGAGTGTGGAGTAAGAACAAAAACAGTTTGAGTTGCAAGTCAAAAAAGATTGATGTTGGAGGGACTTTGGTTACCAAGTCTTCAAGTTGGAACTTAAGGAATGTGTTTGACACTTGAACATGAGTTGCTTCTCTCGAACATATTAGAGATGTAGTTCAAAAGGCTTAGTCTTTGTAGAAAATATTGTTTAAAAGATGAACAAATGATGTGAAGTACATTTCTATTGAATCCAAAACATATATTTATAGACATAGATTTTAATTGTTCAATATATCCACTAACATAGTGTTTGACTTATTCTTAAGTTTAACAAATATAACAAATATTGACTACTTCTAACATAATCAAAGTAATAAATTTAACACTCCTTCTTGACTTTGATGCTGCAAATTCTTAGTCTCTCTTGTAGAAACTCAAACCTGCCTTTAGGCAAAGATTTTGTGAGAATTCTCCTGTTTGTTCTTCAGTCTTGCAATATTCAAGCAAAACTTCATCTTCTTTTTATGCTTCTCTAAAAAAATAGAACTTAATCTTGAAGTGCTTAGTTTTTCCATGAAAGACTGGATTGTTGGAAATAGAAATAATAGCTTGATTGTCAATAAAGATTTGTGTGCTTTGTTTTTTCAGAAAGTATAAATCCTCCAACAGCTTCCTTAACCAAATTGCATGATTTGTTGTTGTAGTTGCAACAACATATTTTGCTTCTGCTATGCTTTGTGCCACCACTTCATGTTCTTAGAACTCCATGTAAACATTCCAAATCCAAGAGTAAAACAATAACATGTTGTGCTCTTCATATCATCCACTAATCCTGTCCAGTCACTATCTGAACCACAAAACTTGAAACCAGCCTTGTTCTCAAACTACGCTCCAAATTCAACAGTGCCTTTGATGTACCTAACCACTCTTTTGGCTGCTTGAAAATGAGTTTCATTGCACAGTGTAAGAATCTAGAAAGTAAACTTACAACATACAAGATATCTGGTCATGTTGTTGTTAGATACATTAAACATCCAATCAAGCTCCTGTAGGTGCCTTCATTAGTTCTCTCATAGCCATCTTCTTTACTAAGCCTTTCTTTTTTATCCATTGGTGTTGAAATAGCCCTGCAATCTTCCATTTGAAACTTCTTGAGAATTTCTTTGGCATATTTTTTCTAGCATAAAAATGCTCTTTTCTTGTTGGTGCACTTCCATTCCCAAAAAATAGGACATTGGTAATAAATCAATCATTTCAAACTCTTGGCGCATTTGAATTTTGAAATTATCAACAAGTCTAACATTGCTTCCCAAGACTAGAATATTATCAACATAAATGGAAACAATGGTTAACTCAAAACCAACCTTTCTCACATACAATATAGACTCACTTAGACTTTTTGGTAAAGCCTATTTTCAAAAGATAATCATTTGGCCTGTTATACCAGGCCCTTGGTGCCTGCTTAAGCTTGTACAAAGCCTTTTTTTTAGAAAGAAAACCTTGTTCTCTACTTCTTGTTGAACAAAACCTTCAGGTTGCTCAACATAAATCTCTTCCTATAAAACACCATTCAAGAAAGATGATTTGACATTTAGTTGGAAAACTCTCCAACCATTTTGAGTTTAATGCCAATAGCAATCAATGGTATCTAATCCTACAATTGGAGCAAAGGTTTCTAAAAAGTCAACTCCATAAATCTGTGCATAACCCTTCACCACCAAACGAACTTTGTGCTTGTTGATTGAGTCATCTACATTTAGCTTGGTTATGAATACCCATTTCACTCCAATAACATTCCTGTTTAATGGTCTATCAACTAATAACCATGTGTGATTATTTTTTTTCCTATCATTTTGAGCTCCTCCTTCATAACCTTAATCCATTACTAGTCTTTATAGGCTTTGACAAAATTTTCAAGCTCTAGAACAACAATGTTGCATATTTCATAAATATCAGCTAGCAATTTTGTTCCTCTAACATGTTGATCATCAATATTATCTTTCAAAATTTCTTCGGCATCTAGTTCTTAACTTTGACAATTTTTGCTTAAATCCCAATGTCCATCTTCAAAGAAAGTCACATCCTTGCTTATAACAACTTTTCCAGATTCTGGCACAAAGGTTGTAAGCTTTTGAGACTTGATTATAGCCAATAAACATACCACATTAAGATTTTTTTTGTCCAAATTATCACGTTTAACTCTAGGAACCAGAATATAGCATAAAGAGCCAAAAATTTTAAGGTTTTGTAAAGAGGGTTTAAAGCCATACCATGCCTTATATGGTGTTTTTTTTTAGGTGCTCTTGTTGAAAGCCTATTTAGCAAGAACACAACAGTATTTGCAGCCTTTGCCCATAATTTCTTAGGCATATCCTTGTCATGTATCAAACACCTAACCATCTCCATGATTATTCTATTCTTCCTCTCATTCACTCTATTTTGTTGTGGAGTATAAGGTGTTGTCAATTGATATTTTATGCCTGCATCTTCACAAAATGCTTGAAATTGATGTGACATATATTCAATTCCATTGTCAATCTTGACTGTCTGAATTTTACAATCACTTTGTGCTTCAACTAAGGCTTTAAACTTCCAAAATTCATCAGCTACCTCAAACTTACTTTTCAAGAAGAAAATTCAGCACATTCTAGTGAAGTCATCAATAAATAAGAGATAGTACATGCTACCATTCAAGGAAAGTACTCTATGAGGTCCTACAACATCTATATGAATTAATTGCAACTTGTTAGAAGCTCTCCATGTTGAAGCAGAAAATGGGTTTTTCACTTGCTTGCCAAACTGACATCCTTTGTAGTATATATCATGATAGTTGCAACATGGCAATCCACGAGCAACATTGTTTTGCTGCAGGAGCTCAATACCTTTCTTATGAAAATGGGCTAACCTTTTATGTTATAATTCAACATCACTCATCTTTTCTTGAAAAATAACCTACTATTTACTTTGCAAATTTAAGGAGAAACTTTTGCCTTTCATCTCAACACTACAAACTTCTTGACCATTTGCATCACTAACTACACATCTCTTGTCTTTAATGATACAAAATAATCCTTCCCAACTAATTGTCCAATACTAAGCAAGTTTTGATCTATCACTAGTACATAAAGTACATCAGTAATTAGTTTTGTACTTGAAAAAGTTTTGATAAACACTATGCCTTTTCCTTTTACTACTGTGTATTGACCATTCCCAACCTTCACCTTAGTACGAAAAAATGTCATCTAGATCCTTGAATAAACTTGCATCAGAAGTAATGTGATTAGTACAATCACTATCAATCAACCAATTTTCTCATGAATTAGTGTTGGAATAACATGTTGCGACAAACAATTGTTTCTCTTTCTCCTTATCATCAACATTAGCTTCAATGGTTTGTTGCTGTGTGCATGCTTTAGAGATGTGCCCATCTGATTGCACTTGTTGCACTTTTTGTCAGGTCTTCACCAGCACCTTACTTCTAGATGACTTCTCCTCTTGCAATATTGACATTTAGGAAATAGATATTTCTTGCTAAAACCTTTAGTAGAATTTTTGTTGAGATTCTTCTAAAAAATTTTCTTACTCCGATCCTTGTCTTCTTTCTTAGGTTGTGCAACAACAAGCTATGCACATTCAACTACTTTGCCTTGCCTAATGATCCTTCACTGCTCTTTGGCTTGTAAGGAACTCACCAACTTAGTAATTGACATGTTGGCTAGATCTTTATTTTCTTCAAGAGAAGAAATTTTTGCTTCATATCTTTTTGGTAAGGTAATCAAAATTTTCTCCACAATTCTCTTGTTAGACACATCTTCATCAAGCATCTTAACCTTGTTTACAATCTCTTCAAGTTTGTCAACATATTCCCTAACAATTTCTTCTTCATTCATTTGATGGACTTCAAATTCTCTACACCAAGTTCAAAACTTGAATGCGCTTGGTTTTGTCATCTCCATGATACTGCTTCTACAAATAATCCCATATCTCTTTGGCCGACTTCAGATTCTAAATTTGGTGAATATAGACTCAAAAACAGCCAAAATCAAAGTTAACATTGTCTTGTACATCTTTGTTTTGTTTTCATTGTGAGTCTTCATTTGCACTATAGTTGAATTTTATGGCAACTCTGACACAAATCCTTCTTCAAAGACTTCCTAAATATCTTCTGCTTAAAGGTGTATTTTCATCTTCATTGCCCATAGTTGATAACTTGAGCCTATGGATTTTAGTATAAGAGTGCTACTAGAATTCTTAGAGGTCATATTGGGTTGATGTTTAGGTGTTTAGGTAATTCTTCGCTAACCTTTCAGGTCCCTCAAGAACATATATAGCTCAGATACCAATTTGTAGAAAATATTGTTTAGGAGATGAACAACTAATGTGAAGTACATCTTTATTGAATTCAAAGCACATATTTATAGATAGATTTTAACTGTTCAGTATAACCACTAAGTCATTATCTCACTAATTAAGCCACTAGATATTAACAACCCATTAACACACTAGATATTAACAATCTACTAACATAGTGTTTTACCTATTCTTAAGCTTAACAAACATAACAAACATTGACTACTTCTAACATAATCAAAGACATAAATTTAACAGTCTTGAATGAAGAATTGGATTTTTCGTGAAGAATATTGCACCTTGATTATGAGTTATCACACCATGATAAAGGTGGCTTGGTATTAAAACACGTACTTTAGATAATAGAGATTTGATATAGGGAAATCTACACAGCTAGAGACAAAAGACTATGAAATTGAGCTAGCTGCATGTTTCTTATGAGTCTATATTGGAGCCTAATAATATGCAAATGCCAGAAATAAATCCTTGTCCAAGAAATCTAAGGCCAATCAAAATCACAATATTAATCAAAATTTATCTGTTATGTCCACATTTGTCTAATCGACTAAGTCTTTTAGCTTGTGGACTTGAACCTTTTACAAGTCTAGCTTTGTATTTCTAAACAGTGCCATTAAGATTCCTTTTGATGCAAAATTCCCATTTGTAGCTTATGGGCTTCAATCTGGAGGCAAAGGTATTAGATTCCAATTGTAATTTCTCAACAAGATTAAATATTCAACTTGCATGGAAGCTTTCCATTCAAATGTTAAATAGCTTGGCTAACTGAAGTTGGTTCAATAGTTGTAGAAAATAGTTAGTCTAAAGGATTTTGAGGTACTAAAGTACTCATAGGAAAAAGGCAACCTTAATTACATTGAGGAGTCATATGTTGTAAATGGCCTTTTTTTTTTGGTTTACAAGGAAAAAAAAAAAGGGAAACAAGAGGAGAAACACCCTCAACAAAAACTAATCACAAAAAAAATGAACTCCCGTAGCATTAACATGTAGAGTTTAAGTCTTTTTACTCTTAAACCATCATCATTTATTACTATCACCTAAAAAATCATAATATCAAGACTAGATTGCACTTCATCGTACCACACTTTGGTGGTATAAGAGATTACAATTTATATTTACACCAGACAATCAACATGATACAATCACCCATAAAAGTCATAAGTGACACTTAACTACCATCCAGTAAAACATGTTTTACATTACCATATTAATGTTAGGAGAAGTATTTGCATAATCACACATGTAACACGTAAGTCTTAAATACAATATGTTTTAAATAACTCATCAACTAGTTTGATGTCATTAATTATTTTAAACATATGAGATTTTAAAAATATAGTTTAATGGATGAGGATTTAAATACATGTGACTATTTATCAAACTCTTTGATGACATAACAAGTCAATAGATTGTTAATGTCGTTGTTATGTTATCGTTTAAGATTGTTACTTTAAAATAGGGACTAAAAAAATATCTTTAAAGAATTAAATTAAAAAATTCTTATTTTATAAGGATCAAAATGTTATTTGAGCTTACTTATTTTTATAAAAATGATATTTTTTTATCTATATATATTAGGAATGTAACTTTTATCTTCATAGAAAAGAAAAAATATATAATAAGAATTATAAGTAATAAATATTATTTTCGAACAAAATGAGTTAAACAAATTACTTTCAGAAAAAAATATAAATCAAAATTAAAAATTGCATAATATTTTCTCCTATATTTGCATAGTATTTATTAATGGACAAGTATAATATTTTATTTCCTATTTATATATTAATTAGACACTTGGACTTATGTGATTGGTTATGTCTTAAGAATTATGTGTTAGGTGTGTGTTTATGCAAGTATTTCTCTAATGGCAAATGATTAATGTATCAAGGAGAAGTTGTCTTAAAATTTTCATTGTGAATTTGTTCCCTTTATAGATGAAGTTGTGTGTGGTTAAGGTTGTGCAATAAAATACACACTAGCATTATTTACTTAAATACTCTTGACTTGTTTTAAAAAAAAATCAATCATGGTCAGGCCTGCAAGGGTGGAAATATGTAGACAACCTACCACACGACAAAACTTCAAATAAGGAAAACTAGAATTTAAAAATAGGTAAATAGGTTAGAGTTAAAGTTTGTAATTATTCATGTTATGTCTCATGCACTCATATATATTTGAAAAAAGTCCTCAATTTATGTTTATGTCTTCCTTTAAGTGAGTGTTTTCCTTGTCAGTCCCTATCCTTTTGGTTATGGTATTTTCCTCTCTATTTTTCCTATCATACCTTAAATAAAAGGTTTGATGGTGTTTTGAGATAGTGAGTGATTATGGAAAACTCTCGGAATTTTCATCCAATTGAATTTGGGAGAAAATAAGCATATTAACCCTAATTGTGTTTTTGGAAATAATTTCGTGGCTTGATGTTTGAGGTGTTTAATTCATGTTTTTACATGTTTGGTAATTATAGGAATTAGTTAGGTTTTGATTTGGTAAGTTTGTAATATATTTTGAAGTCACTACACCAAAAAAGGTTAAAAGTAACATTTTTATTTTAACTATATAACGTTTTTGAAGTGCAATTTATGCATATGATATATATTCATAGATAGCACTTCAAAACAAATGCTATGTATATGTGAAGCATAGATAGAGCTTGTTTTACAAAGCACCATCTATTTCATAGAATATAGGTAGCATTTCATCTATGAACACTTGATATTTTATGAAAGTTTTGGACACAAGTTAAATTAACATAAACTTTTGCGCATTTGAGTTAAGCAATATACTTTTATCTGAATTGGATGTTTATTTTATTTACACATCTCATCAAAACTCATTAATCTATCAATATTTAATATCTTTGTTATAATTAAATTATGAGATTTTTTAATAATTAAACATTTTTCATGTCTTTAATTTCAACATATATAGTATTACTATATATTTTAATTTAATCATATTTCTTATATAATTTTTATATTATATTTTGAGTAAAGAAATTATTGTGATATATAAAGTATTAATTATAGAAAAATTAAATATTAAATAAAATAAATACTTTATTGCTAAAGAATAAGATATATTTTTATGTTATATTACTATAAAATATAAAAAACTTAAAACAAATATAAAAATTTATTTTTATATCATAACCTGACTCAATAGTAATCATATTAATTCAAGTCAAATTGATAAAAAAGAATTTAAAACTCAAATTAAACAAAATCAATTAAATTCTTATTCATCTCGTAAACACTCTTATCATAGACATCAGACCACAAAATCTGCAAGGTAAGCTTATATGCAGGTCAACAACACAACTTCTAGGTAACCTTGCTCTCTTTCCCTATTATTTTATTTTGAGTTCCCAAAACATGTGTTGTTTCTACTGCTACGTACTACGAACTCTGTTAGTTTTTGTAACTTGGTACATGATGATCCCAAAGATTGTGTCCATTCAATTATCTCCATATACTCACTAGTGACTTCCCATTTTTGAAGGTTTTTAAAGATTTTTAGCATTACTCACATGAAACCTTGTTTACAGCTTTGGCCACAAATTTGCAATCAAACCCAATATTTTCTTTATCTGAATCAAACCCTACATATCAGTATATTTAAGGTTGAAATAATTTTTTTAGTTTCTATAAAATAAAATATTTTTATTTTTATTTTTATTTTTTTATTTTTTTATTTTTTTATTTTTTTATTTTTTTAGTTCTTTAAAAATTTAAAATTTTTGTTTTAGTCTCTGCTTTTAAATAATAAGATTAATTGATGATATAATAACATTAATTTATTGATTTATCATGACATTAAAACCGTAAAAACCGTAAAGCTATTCTCAATTATTCCATTAAAGCTATTCTCAATTACTTTGAATGAAACTCAATTTTATTCTCAAAACCGTAAAAACATCTCAAATCTAAACGTGTGAAATTCTTGTTTGACATATCTGACATAAATTTGGAATCTTAAATAAGGCCTTGTGTTTGGTTTCACGTGTTAATGGGTTTAATTTCATGTTAGATTTTTTAAAATTATGTTAAAATATTAGTTAAAATGATTTAGATAAATTTTTATATATTTAATTTCATGTTGAAGAATTGATTCTTAATTTAAAATTATCCTTAATTAGTTGAAATAGTTTTAGATTACTTTTATATTAAATCAATAAATTTATATTAAATTTTACTATTAGCTCATTTTTATAGAAAAACCATTCAAACATAAATTACGTGGTTTTAAAATTAATTTTAATTAAAATCAATGTCATTTGAAATAAACTTTGTAATAACTTACGCACACTTTGTAGTCGATACACGTGTAATAGACGTGGAAACCAAAAGCTATCATTTCAATTTTCAAGCTTCTAAGTTAAATCTGATTTTGATATGATATTAAATTATATTAGTTAGCGCTGGATCCGACTTCAATTGAGGGTGTGCAACTCTATCCTTCACTCTTTGAAAAAATTATAAAGACTTATATAACTTTTTTTTTATAAAATAAAATATTTTTAATTTTAATTTTTTAAACATTTAAAAATTATAATTATAATTTTTATTTTTAAACAATAATATTAACTGATGATATAATAACAATTTTAACAATTT
>JAMLFT010002362.1:0-25901 GCA_026544285.1 Pachyrhizus erosus | reverse complement strand
AATTATAAAAAAATTTAATATAATATATATAAATTACGTGTGTGTAGATACATAGTTTATTTTATAATTTTTATTTTTAATTATAAATTTTAAGAATATATTTATCGTGTAAGTGAATAATAACTTAGTAAAATAAAAATATTTTAGTAAATACTTTAGTTTAAAATATATTTAAAAATATTAAAAGAAATAATTTTTAGTAATATTAAGTTTTAGACTAAATTATATGTTTTAAGAAAAGAAGGAAGAGAACAATTAAGACTAACTTAACAGTGAAGCGATTTAGAATAATATGTATAAAGTCATAAATTTAAATTTTAGTTCCATCATTGTACAATAAAAAAAAAAGATATAATGTAATGCTTGAATCTCTTAACAAAGAAAAGTTTAATTTATTCTACCTTTTAAAATAAGAAAAAAGAGTAGTACAATACTTGCATTATTCAAAGAAAGAGAGTGTAATTTATATTAACAATGTTAATTTAAATAAATTAAATTATATATTTCAATGTACAAGAAAATGATAATGTAATACTCACATCTTTTAGAAAAAAAATGTATTTACTATTTTAAAAATATATAAATACTATATTAATAAAATTAAAATTATTAAACTTAAGTTTAAAAAATACAGAAGATGTTAATATAATTATAAGTACTTTTTTTGTCAATAATTTTAATGATGTTTGGGAGGATGGACACACAGTGTTATATGTCGAAAATAATTACAAAAGTTTTTGTAAGATGAAATAACATAAGGATATCAATAAGGTGCAATTCACTAAAAATACAAGTGTATAAATATAATTTACTTTTTATTCATTTATGAACATAACTTTAACTTTTTAAAAATTTATTTTTATAATTTAAAAATGAATAAAAATATAAATAAAATAATTGAAAGAAAATTAAGTGTGTAATTTTAATTTTTAAAATATTATAATTATGTAATTTTAATTCTTAAAATATTATATAATTTTTATTTTTAATATTATGTCAACATACGTATTAGATTGTTATATCATTATTAACGTGTCACATTAATAATTTTTTTAAAAAAATTGAAGGTAGACCAATGATAAATCAAACTTGCTAAAATTTAAAAATATATAAATAAAATTAAAAATATTTTTTAAAAAACTAAAATTATATAATTATAAAATTATATAAAAATTAAAAATAAATTTAAGTTTTTAAAATATAAAATTGTACATATTTAGTAAAAAGTAGATTAAATTTAAATCAACTTAGATATCATTATATAATAAAAGAATTTATAACAAAATGTTAAATATTACATCGTATTGAAAAATGAAACATGCAAATTTAGTGTCTCTCTTTCCACTATTTTTAATTAAAAAAATTACAATCCATATATATTATATTACGATGCTAAATTTTATCATAATTTACTAAAATTATTATTTTATTTGTCTATCATTATTAAAAATATTTTATTAAATTGTTATATAAAATTTAATTTGTTTCGATGATTTTTAATTTTTTATTATTAAAAAGTGAGTGACCTATAGGCTAACTTAACCTCAATATATCAAGGATTGGTTTAATTAGAAAATGTTAACTTAATTTGACACAAACAAAAAATGTATTGGTCCATAATGGACTAACTTAAATGGGTCAAGATAGCCCAAAATGATAACTTAAGTCAAATATTCCATCTCAAATGCATGAATATTGTGTTTCAAACCAACCAAGAATGTTGTGTGTTAAATGTATCGTTTCAGACATATAAATATTGTGTGTTCCATTTTGGATGCATGAATATTTTATGTTAGATATCTCATCTTAAATGAATGAGTATTGTGTGTTTTAAAGATATAATAATGGAAGCTGATTGTAAAATACAAAATTATGCGTGTAATCTAAATATAAAAATTGATAATTAACTACAAAATTGAGCTTATTTCTTAAAAAGTATTTGGAATATAACACAGTAATATTATTAAATTTTAATAATATTTTAAAAATATTACTAAATTATGAACATTTTAGTAATATTTTAACATATTACTTGTATTATTTTATAAAATTACAAATTCACATATTTTATAACAGTTTAACGTATCACTTGTAATATTTATAAAGATTACTAATTGAAATATAGAGTGAGTAAGACTCAATTCGTCCTATCATTTAACTTAAAACGAAGTTGATTTGAATGAGTTTAAATTTTAAAAATTAGACCTAATGTAATTTGATGACGAGTTTAGATTATATTTTTGGTTATTTTAATCTAATCAAATATCCTATATTTTATTTAATAAAACTAAGTTTTTTGAACAAATATATACATTACTATCTCCCTTCTTATTTATAAAACTCAATTACCTAGTTTATCAAGATTAAAAAAGGTGATTAATTTAGTTGATAATAGTAAATTTATCTTGAATTTATATACTTTTTAAAAAATATCATTATTAATGATCTTTTCTCTCTTCTAATTATATGTCAATATAATTTCTTTTATTTAATTAAGGATATTTTAATATAAAATAATTAATATATGAAATAATATGGATTAGATCTTATAAATAAAAAAAACTACTAATTCTAAAAAATTAGATCTTATAAATAAAAAAATAATAATATTAACACTTTTATATTTAATAGATAATATTTTTAATAACATAATATTATATTTATAATGATATTACTTATTTGTAAATGTATATTGTAAAATACCTTTACTTAAATTTTATTTTATTTATTTTATAATTTAATTATCCACAATGTAAAAATTAATGTATTATAAAAATAGATCAGATTAGTCCAATCTTGTCCTCAATTACTGATTTTGATCTAGTTAAGTTCAAATTCAAATAAATAATTAAATAAATTTTTTAATTAAATAAAAATAAAGATAAATTTGTCTTAACATGTCTTACATTCACTTCTTATTAACATCTTAACATGTCTTAAACTCACTTCTTATTAACATCTTAACATGTCTTACACTCACTTCTTATTAACATCTTGTGTCAATATTTAATAAATGTTACTAATTTATCATTTTTTAATATTTAAATAGTTGTTAAAATATTTTGATAAAATTTTAACATATCATTAATCATATTTAAATGGTAGTTCATTATCATTAAAATTACTGATTTGTTATAATTCATTGATAAATAATTTTAAAAATAATTAATGGTTTAAAGTGTATAATTCTTGATAAATATGACATATTGAAACAACCATAAATTTTTACAAATATTAAAATTTTAAATTACATAATTTGCATATATTACAACAAAAAGACAATTACTACAATTTATAAATTTTGACATGAAAAATGTATTTATAATTAATTATTCTAATTATTTATTCATCACATAAATAAATATATGTATTAGACTCATCACTCACCTTATTTTATATATTTTTATATTCAAGCAAATTATAAAAATAAATTATATTTACGATACTTTTGTTAGCCTAATATTGCAGGTGAGATGAAAACAAATTAAACTATGAAAACAAGACCAAATGAATAAATAGACAATTTAAACAATGGAAACATGACAAAATGCATAGATAGAATGATCATAATTATAATAATATTAGATATAAGAAACTTCATAAATTATTATTTTGCTTTCAATTAATTTGTTTGTTTCCTTCACTAGAAATAATAAATTCTTAAACACTAACCATTGATATAGAACCATATTTAAAACAATATGTTTCCTCTCAAAATTTCAAAGTTAAAACTTAGATGAGATCCTTCTTTTGCCAGCAAAGTTTTAGGTAAAGTTGTATTTTCTTTCAATTTTAAAAATCAATAACTACAGACACCATAATCTTTTGTCAACTCTTTTATCATTTGTTATCCAAGCAACCATTATTATTGGATTTATAATTTTTTCTACTAAATCAAAATTTTATTAAATTAATTTTTAATCATGAATCTTTAACAAATTAACATCCTAACCTTAATAATAGTTAGTTCTAATGATATTTAAATCTTTGTTTTATGAAAAAAATTATTTATCAACACGAAACTGAACTTTTTAAATAAAATAAATAAAGAATAAAGAAAAAATCACGTAACAAAAATAAATAATATGATATAAATAATCAATTCAATTAATAAATAATTAAACTTATGTTGTTTTAATTTTTTTTATTATAGTACATTATTTAATTGATAATTATTTTTAATAAATTAAAGTACATCAAATTAAGTGTATTTAAATTTAATTTGATTGGAGCAACCAATAAAAATAATACAACAGTTTGTTAAAAAAAAACTCTGATTGTGTTGATTATGAATTATTCTAGTTTAAAGTATTTTTTTAGACAAATGAAAAAAATAATATTTTGAAATAATCATTTAAAAAAATAAAATTAATTTTATGAATGATTGAATATTTTTTTTAAATTTTTTTATTAATAAATATATTGAATAAATATTTTTAAAATATATTATGAATGAATTAAACTTTTTTAATAACATATTAATAGATGAAAATGAATTAATGAATTATTTTTTATCCATTTATTATAATCTGCATTAACAAAATAAAATAGAACTCACATTGATTTGTTATCTCCTTTTAAGCATTCCATTCTTAAAAGTTCATTATGCTTACATGCTTGAAAAAAATCAAAACAATATAGGTTGGCTTATTACGAGAAACTTATATTTTAATGAAAAAAAATTGCCTTCAAATTTGGTAACATGTATGTTATTTAACCAAAAGTAATTATATTAAACTAATGTTTCTCCATATATTAAATAATTGAGTTTTGATACTTAAATACTTACTTTCAATATTTTTGTCAGACTTAATTTTATATAACTACATGTTCTAATTAATTTTTCTAATACATAAATGATGATAAAAATAACTTAATATTGAGTGTTTGTGAATATAAAAATAATTAATCTTTCAACTCAAAGAAACTATAAAAATATAAAGATATAAAGATATTAATGAGTTTCTTGTAACCATCCTTATTTAAGTAAAATTTGACTCTATGCACAAAATCAACTATTTATTCTTCATGATTTAATAAAATATTAATAATTTGATGATTTATCTTCAAAGAAATGTTTCATGATCTTCTATTTTCATTTTTTGCATGAAAAAGACAAGAAAAATCATGAGATGATAGATAACATGTACATCAATACCAATTGTTATGGTCATAATTATGATTACAAATAAGATATTAAATAACATGTCCAGCAAGAAGTACTTGAAATCACTGTACCACTTCAAGATTTGATAAGTAAAATTAAGGATACCTGTACATCTGTGTCCTTAAATTAGCTTTTGATGAGTAGTTTGATATAGATAGGTAAAAACAAAAAAAATAAAAAAATTGTAAGCCTGAAATATGGAACTACTAACCAACAAGACACAAAAATTAACATTCTATGTTCATTAGTAAAAATTATAAAAGATCAATAAAGGAGTAAATTTTAGTACTTACTTAGAAGTGATACCTGTTATGTTAATGACTCTTGTCTGTATGAAAATATGATTGAACATCTTTTTTATTGAAATATTCTTTTGCATAATTAGAATAGCAAGGGTTCAATTTTTTTGTACTCTATAATAATTTCTGAGCTGGAAGAAGCAAATTTTCTCTCAACATAAACCATTTGATATGGAAATCGGTGACCATAAGTTAAAATCTATAAATTTGAGACTATATTGTGTATCTTATCTTTGTTAATGATTCAATATTATTATTGTTAGGCTAAACTACTTTTTACTTTTTTTATGTTTGAGTAAGATTATTTTGATTTTTTATTTTTAAAAATTTTTACTTTTGTTTTTATGTTTATAACTTAATTTGATTTAATTTTTTTTTTCAGTTAGATTCACCATAACAATGTTAGTGTTTTTATTTTAAAATAAATAATTTTAATATATTAAATATTTTTAGTTGCTATTATCATAATTTTATTTTATTACATTTATAATTATTTAAAGTTAAATATTTTAAAAAAATTTATAATAACAATTTTTAATCGTCACAATCTTAATTTTTATTTTAAAATTTTTTAAAAATATAAACTACCATTGGACATCTACATCTAAAATAGATGAATCTCACTTCTTATAATCTTTAAATTCTAAAATCAATCTCAAATGTATAGCTGAACATTTGAGTTTATGCCTACAAGTTGCTTATATAACCTGCAATCCTTATGGGTTATGAACTCCTTATTTCATAATTCATTTGAAAAATAATTTTTTTAGTTTGTTCTATTTAACTTGCAGGTTAAACAGGTTTATTCGAGGTCTTCACGAATTTATCCACGATTTGTTTTATAGGTTAATTTAAAAAATATTTTTTAATTGATAAAGAAATATAAATTTAAATTTAAGAGACACTTTTGAATTTGTGTATTCTATATAATTAAATTGATGATATTTTTATCTAGACTTTAGTTGAGACAATTGAAAATTTATTACGAATGACTTAGATACTTTATATTTATGTTAAATATTTTGTTTTTAAATATTATGTTTTTTCTTAATGTTGATCGCAAGCTTACTTGTTAATCTATAGGTTAAGCGGGACTGTTGCTAGTTGTCTCAAGGAACATATTATACAAATTACAGGAATACGAATATGCGAGCTTAAATGAATAGATAAATAGTATACTCAACACTACTCAAATTTTTCCAACAATGAAACAAATTATAATTTCAAAATTAATAAAAAAAACACACATATTTTTTTGTTGATTTTATCTATTTAGGATTTCAGATGGAATAAGTTCATAATTTCTAGCAATCGCATAATCTTACTTTAACTCCCACGACCTCTTTGACATTGGACACAAAGGTGTGAGAATCATAGCCCACCAGATGCAAATTTCTAGCAATCGCATAGTTTCTTTGACATTGGACACAATCGCATAATGTCATTGAGATGCAAATTGACATCCTCGCTCTTGATTGCAAAGTCGAGTATATTGAAATTAGTATTTTGCTTCCTTCTCACAATATCAACTGTTTTGGATGGGTGATGTCGATGTTGTGGAAACTTTTATTATAGAGAATTAGGGATTTTGATTTGTTTGTGTATTGACTATTGAATTCTGATATTATTCCATTTAATATTTTTTTTTTAGTGTTTTTGAATCATTGTAATTCAGATTTTTTTATGAATTAAAATTATTAGAATAATGATTGATAAAAAAAATAGTAAAATTTTTTAATTCTCACTAGTTTCTTTTAATTAACATTGCTATTAGAAAAATCATATTAATTCACATTTAAAATATAATGTAATAAAATAAAAATTTTAGAAGATAAAGAGCTCAAAGAATTAGTTAACAGTGGAGTATTTGTTTAATTGGAAGACTCCATTCATGTCCTAATTGCATTCATTAATAGCTAGAATTGTTTAAAATCACACGGTTGTCTTGCTTTGTCAGATTGTGTAAGATACAACTCCGTGCATATTCCAGCAGACCTTTGTATTCATTTAATAGTCAGTCTCGGACTCATTGGCTGAAGATGTGAATATATATATCCACTTGGAAGGCAATGAAATTAACTAGGGTGCATATTCTTTTATAATATTTTTTTTTTCAATTAAAAACATATTGTGCTGGGTATAGGAGTTTCTTAGGTTGATTTACAAAGTGTACTATGAAAGTTGGTGGATCAAATTTCAAATTTGTGGTTGAAAGTTGGGATTCTCAACCAGGTTCATGCATCTTTTTTTGAAGAATATGATATGAATTTGACTTGAAAACTTGGAGTGTAGTTCTAGTTTGCTCTAATAATATGAAAGTTGTTGTATCATGGAAGTTAGTTGTGAGGTTAAAAATGAATTAAATCTTTAAAAATTTATGTTTTGATTTTGTAAAATATTAAATAAGTTTTATTGTATATAATAGATAATTAATATGTTTAATGATTTGTTTGCTAGATAGTGTATTTATCGTTTATTTTTAGATGACTTTTTTTATTTGTTTATATGTTTCATTTAATCATCTATAGTTATTTTATAACTATAGATGTTTGTGTTGTGCAAAAAATGCTTCAAAAAATAAAAAAAGATGATCAAAATATATTTAAAATTTTTATCTTTCAAAAATTGTATTTTGATTAACATCAGTTTGTTCAAAATAGAAATATTTAGAATTGTCATATGATATCCAATAAGAGATTACAAAAGAAGATAAATAAATTATATTATCAATAGATTAGACAACTAGTTAGTGAGAAGTAATTAATGCAATATTAAATACTAATTCAAATCATTAACCAATAGACGAAAATAAAAAATTGTTATATGACAACGAATATACGGAGAATGTCTTTTATAAAAAAAAAGAGTAAACTTTGAACATGAAAAAAAGACCTGCTTAAAGAAACAATTTTTATGTGATTTCTTGTTTTCAAAAAGTCTTTGTATTTTTTATTTTTATAAACAACTTTCAAATATCTTACATTTATGAACAATTAACTCATAAGTATTAGTTATATATGTTTGATACATATATTAAGAGTCACTTGAATTCATATATTCTTTTTATATACATGTGAGGTTAAATTAGAAATAATTTATAAAAAAAATACTTATTATAACATGAAAATGTTAGAAAATATAACTTATTGAATTGATAAATAAATATTTGTATATATTTGATATAATAAAATTTGATAATTTATCAAAAATTTAATGTAATTTTAATCATAAAAATAAACTAATATAAAAACGATTATGTTGATTTTTTTATTATTTATGAACTAACTTAGAAGAATTATTTATTTTTATTTTTTTTAACAAATTTTGTTTATCTTTTTATAAAAAACATATACCGTCCTAAAACACTTTAAACAAAAATTTTTAAAATATACAATTCAATTTCCTTTTTATATTTTCCAATTACTTTACATTGTTTAATTTGGTTATCATTGTATGGATATACACTTGACATCAGCATATATACTTGTCACGAAAGTTGATCCAGTAGCTTACACCAATATTAAACCTCAACAATCAAAAGTCAATATCAAATCAATCAAATCACAACTAATCTCTTACAAAACAGGAAGCAACTTCAAATTGACAAAACATGATGAAGGCTTATCTTTGCAATATCATCTGTGCATACCAACAATAGCTGCACATATTGTTCTATAAATATCTTGTACATACCAACGAAAAAATTAAAAAGTCAGTTTTACATTTTACAAAATACTCTTTTCTCTACATGGTATGAGCTGTCCTTTGAATGACTCCAATGAGTAGTGATATATAATTTGTCAATACTATGATATTGAAAATGAAAAATCTGCGTGCTATGAAACTTATACGTGCGACCCACATCCTCAGAATTCATTTTCTTTTAAAATTCAGGAGTTTATTCCACCGTGAAACTTTATTTAGCATAATATTAGAATGGTAATAATCTCATTATCTCCAATCTAATGTACTGCAAACATATGAGTACATAAAAAAGTTAATTGAAAATTTTTAGCAAGCTCAATAGTAGAGGGTTATATCTTGAACAATTTTCTGTCATACTACCAAACCAAAACAATAATACAGCAATAGTATTGCAGCCAACCAGAACACCACCACCACCCTATACCTATAAACCAAACCAAAAACAATAACAAACGAACAACACAATAAGTAAAGTGCATTTTATATAGTCATTAAATCTAAACATTTTTAAAATATCGATTGACTTCCTAAACCAAAAAGGTTCACAACTCAACTGAACTGGTATGCCACCTTCGTTGCATAGCTTGTCTTTCTTCATATGAGGAATTTTGTACTTGCTTGATCCCTTAACCTTCTTTATTTCAACCATGCAAGATTGAAGAGTGAGGAAAATTTTATTCGATTGAACTGTAGCGAAAGCATTGAATGACTTTTCTATTGCCAAAATAAGATCATCAATTGATTTCATTGCCTCTTTTTGTTGTAAAGACTGTATGGCGTTGAAAAATCCTAGATCTAACACATTTAGATAAGGTGAATTTGGAGGTTGACAAGTCAAACCCACCTTCTCTTGCAGCTTGACAAAAGTCTGGATCATCTTGAGAAACATGACACCTTGCATTATCTTGCTGTATGAAAATTGGCTTCCCTGCATCTTCCTTTTGCCATACATTTTTTATGGCTAGTACTTTATCAACCAAGAACCTCTTATTCATCTCTTTTGTCACAGAAGTCATTGGTTTTTTTTTTTTTCCATTGTCCCTGCCACTCGATTCACACTAGTTCTTCTTGCTGGTTGATCAATTATAATAGGAAACACACCAATCTTCCCTGAGAAAATCTGATTTCCTTAATTGTTAAACCTGGGTCTAGCAACAACTAAAAACATTATCTTAGCTATACAATTTTTGCTTTTGCATGTTCTGTGTGGCTCATCCTCATCTGCATACAAGTAATAATTTGTGGAATTTTTTGCAATGTAGAACTATTTCTCATTAATGAAGACAATATTGTCCATGGATTTAAACTTTGGATCAATAGGCAAGCTACTATCATCAAGTATTGACAAGCAGAACCTTAAGCGGGAGCAATCATCAAGTTTTGTCTTGGAATTTTCATTTCATTTTTTTTCTTCTTAGACTTGAATATTTGATTAGAAAATTATTCCTCTTGCACATTCATTGGCTTTTGAATTGTGTTTATTGAAGAGATTTTTCTCTAGTTTTGAAGGAGAAATAGGAAGAAGAAAAAGGCAAGAGAGAAATTTATTTTATAAAAGCCTTTTTGAGGGATACACGAGTGTTTCATACACCAAAAAGAGGGAGAAAAATTCTGTTTTGATTTGTATTAGTTGATTAATTGTGATTGTTTTTTAAGATGAGTTCTTCTAATGGGAGTGATGATGTACTTTTTCCAAAATCAGACAAATTAATGGCTCATATGATGAAATACATGAAGAAATTACAAATTGAAAATGATAGAAAACTGGATGAGAAAGTGGCTGAATTAAAATCGAACCAAAAGAAACCTAAGTCTTCTTCTCATTTAAGTGATGAATCTTTTAGTGAGTCTAGTGATCATAGGACACCTAAATCTAGAAATTCACATCATAATTCTCATTTTAGGAAACCTAGAAGGTCTAGGCTGAGAGCTACACTTCATGATATGGATGATGATGAACCAATTAGAGTGATGAAGGATCGACAATCCATATCGTGTTAATGGATTCCAACACATGTAATGTTGTTCAAGTTGAACCCGAATCTTTTGCTAAATTGAATGTAGTGGTACTTGAAGGTCACTTTAACGAGGAAGTGGATGATGATTGGACAAAAGAGCACTTTGAAAGTCGTGAAGTAAAGGAATGTAAAGGGGAAAAGATTTGCTGGTTAGCCTAAAGGAAGGGATAGAAACCTTAGGTGGTCTTACTTTCACTAACAATTCTAGTTAGACAAGAAGTAGAAAATTTCGGCTTGGTGTTAAGGTGGTTCCCAGTGTTAATGATGTGGTTATTGGAATTGTCTTACAAATTACAGACGATTAGATAAATTTTTATTATTGATGTGGCTGTTAGAACTAACAAACTATAAAATATTAGATCAGATTTTTGTTATTGATGTGGTTGTTGGAATTAACAAATGCAGAATATTAGATCAAATTTTTATGCTATTTTAAAAAAAATAAAAGTCATGTTGACTAATATGATAAATATGATTTAGTCCTAGTTTTTAGGCATGATCTATTAATAGTTATGATTTGGATATGCTCTATATATACGTTGCTTTAGGTGGTCTTATCTTCTACACTTATAATTTATATCTATTGATATAAACAAAACAACAACAAATTGATATCAAAGCTCTTATCTTTGAGGGATCTATGAGTTAAGAGAAACACTAATGGAGGGAGAAACACATTACACAGCGGTTCCACCACCAATTTTTGATGGCGAGGAGTAAGAATTGTGGGCTATAAGGATGATTAGTCATCTTGAAGTGTTGGATCTATGAGAGGCAATAGAAGAAAATTATGATGTTCCTGAATTACCTACAAATCCAATTGTGGCTCAAATGAAGTATCACAAAGAGAGAAAGACAAAAAAGGTCAAAGCCAAAATTTATTTTTTTTCTATTGTGTCAAAAATTATCTTTACAAGAGTTATGAACTTTAAATCTTCCTATGATGATTGTGAAAGAACCAAAGATGTGCAAGTGCTCAACTTGGGTAGAGAATTTGAGATGCAAAGCATGAAGGAGACATACACAGTTAAAGGCTATGCTAATCAACTGTTAAGCATAACAAAAAAAGTGTGACTTATTGGGAAGGACTTTGCTAATGAAAGAATAATGCAAAAAATTATGGTTAATGTACTTGAAAAGTATGAGTCAACGATATTAGCGTTAGATGAGTAAAAAGACCTGTCAACCATCAGCTTAGGAGAATTGATAAATGCTTTAAGACACAAGAGTAGAGAAGAATGATGAGACAAGAGGACATTGTACAAGGTGTTTTTTATGCGAAAGCGCAAAATTTAAAAAGTGGCAAAGACAAGAAGAATAAAAAATGGAAGAAGAACAAGTCAGAAAGCTCCAACAAGCAACAAGGTGAGACTTTTTCTCCTTGTCCTTATTGCAAAAAGACAAACCATCCTTAGAGAAAATGTTGGTGATATGGGACATGTGGTAATATGGGACGTAGACAGAATCTACAAGTCTAAATCAGAGGATGCAAAGATGGTTGCGGAGGAACAAGAAGATGAACGATTTTTTGTTGCAACATGTTTTGCTACAAGCAACAATTCTAGCGATTCATGGTTAATAGACAACGGTTGCAAAAACCATATGACCAATGACTAGAAGCTTTTTAAAGAGCTTGACACGACCATTGTTTCCAAAGTAAAAATTGAAAATGGTGATTTCATCTCAGTTAAGGGAAAAGAGACCATTGTTATTGAAAGTTTGACAGGTTTGAAATACATCTCTGATGTCTTATATTTGCCTGACATTGACCAAAATTTGTTTAGTATTGCATAACTCGTAGAAAAGGACTTCAAAGTCATATTTGATGACACTTGACGCTTGATCAAAGATGTAAAAGGAAAAAAATGTATTTAGATTGAAAATGAGAGCAGAAAGCTATGCTTTAAATCTAATGGAGGGGAAGCAAATAACTTTCTCAAGCATAATCACCAATGCTGAAATATGACACAAAAGACTTGGACATTTTCACCTTGTTGGACTCTTATACATGCAAAATCATGCCTTGGTCAAAGGTGTCTCGATGCTTGAAGACAAGTTAGTTGATTGTGTGGCTTGCTAATATGGTAAGTTAGTCAGAAAACCATTTCCTCAAATAATTTGGAGAGCAACTTAAAAGCTACAACTATTACTGACAGATGTTGGGGGACCTCAAAGAGTATCATCTTTAAATGGTAATAAGTACTATATTACATTTATTGATGATTATACCATATATTATTGGATTTATTTCTTCAAATCCAAGACTGAGGTTGCTAATATTTTCTGGAAATATAAAACATTAGTGGAAAATCGAAGTAGTTTCAAGTTGCAAACAATAAGTTCTGACAAGGAAAAAGAATACACAAATGATATCATTGATAAATTTTGTGAAGAAGCTAGCATAAAACACTAATTCATCGTACCTTACATTCCACAACAAAATGATGTAAATGAGAGAAAAAATAAAAGCATTGTGGAGATGACAAGGTGTATGCTGCATGAAAAGGAGTCTCTAAAGAAGCTATGAGCAGAGGCTACAAACATTATTGTATTCTTGCTGAATAAGCTTCCAATCAGAGTTCTTAAAGAAAAACCCATTTGAAGGCTAGTTTGGAAACAAACCAAATTTACAAAATCTAAATTTTTTTGGTTGTGTTTGTTTCTCTTATGTTCCATAGATTAAAAGGGACAAACTTGATAAGAAGGAAAAACCTAAAATTTTCATTGGATATAGAAACACTTCAAAGCTTACAAAATTTTCCAAAATAAAATGAAAAAATTCTTATGAGTAGAGATGTCAATTTCATGAAAGATCAACAATGAAGTTAGGAAGAGCTAATAAGCAAGCAATTTCTAGAAACCCCATAATTCTTTAATGATGATGTAGATGATATTCTTATCAAAGGTACAAGATCTTTTTATCTGGGATTTATCATAGGAGTAATATAGTTGTCTTAGAACTTGCAGGATATGAAGATGATAAAAAAAATGACACATGATTGGAGGACAAACCTCAACACAAGAAACCTATAGGGGTCAAATGGGTTTATAGAATCAAGCTTCATTCAGACAGTTCTATAAATAAATATAAGGCTAGGTTGGCGGTGAAAGGTTATGCTCAAGTGTTTGGAGTAGGTATTTTAGAAACATTTGTTCCAGTTGTACACATTGATACAATTAGAATGCTACTTGCCTTGGTTGTATATAAAAGGTCTAAAGTTTATCGTTTAGATGTAAAATTTGTTTTAATGATTACTCGTAGGAGGAGATTTATGTAGAGCATCTTGAGGGGTTTCAAATCAAAAGAGAGGAGAAGAAAATATACAAGTTGAAAAAGGCCTTACATGGTCTTAAACAGGCACCTAAGACTTGGTACAACCAGATAAATGATTATCTTCAAAATCTCAGATTTGTAAAAGTCTAAGTGAAGTTGTATTATATGTGAAATTGGTAGATTCAAATTTAATCATTATTGTTGTCTATGTTGATGATTTGCTTGTGATAGGAAGTGATGAGAAACACATAAAGGAGTTTAAAGTTGAAATGCTCAAAGTGTTTAAAATGATGGACCTTGGCTTGATGAGTTTTTTTTTGGGAATGGAGGTGAAACAAGATCCTAGTGAAATATTTATTTATCAAAAGACGCATGCAGGGAAATACTACAAAAGTTTCATATGGAGGACTATAAAAGCACTACATCTCTAATGAACTAAAAGGAGAAGTTTAGCAAGGATGATGAAGTTAATAAAGTTGATGAAAATCATTATAGAAGCTTGATCGGTTGTTTAACGTATCTTACTACAACCATACCTCACATTTTGTTAGTAGTAAGTTTACTTTTAAGGTTTATGCATTGTGCTAGTGAAGTACATTTTTAAGTTTCTAAACGAGTAGTTAAATATATTAAAGGCACTTTAGACCATGGTATAATGTACTTTCATTCTCATAATTTTAAGTTTCATGAATACTTTGATAGTGACTGGGCATGTTGTATTGATGACATGAGTAGTACCTTTGGTTACTGTTTATCTTTTAATTTTGGGATTCTTTTCTTGGTGTTCTAAAAAGTAAGATGTAATAGTTTAATCAATCGCAGAAGCAGAGTATGTAGTAGTTGTTGTTATAGTGAATTAAGCTCTTTGGATCAGAAAAATTATGACAAATTTGCATATGGAACAAGAAGAAAACACATATTTTGTAGACAAGCAGGTTGCAATTTGAATTACAAATTATATGGTGTTTCATGGTAAAACTAATCATTTCAAGATAAAGTTTTTTCTTCTAATAGAGGTTTAGAGGGAACGAGAAGTGACTACTATACTGTAAAATAGAGAATCAAAGTGTTGTCCAAAAGCTAAATTTAAATACTGAAAACAAAAGCTTAGAATTTGCAGTTTTAAAGTCAAGAAGAAGTATTGATGATGTGACTGTTGAAACTATCTAACAAATTACAAAATATTATATCATATTTTTGTTATTTATGTGATTGTTGAAACAAATAAACTATAGAATATAATATTAGATCTTTATGTTATTGCAAAATATTATTTTTATGTTATCGGATAGAATAAATTTATTTTTAATCTTATTTTTTAAACATAATTTATTAATAGTTATGTTTTGAATATGTTCTGTATATATATTACCTTATATCTAAATATAAGACTTTATACAGTTACAATATTTTCTTTATTTATTTTTTATTCTTTACAATTTATACCTATTAATATAAATAAAACAAAAATAAATTAATATCAAAGTTCTTATCTTTAAGGAATTATCTATATTTTGTGTATTATCTAGATACTTATGGTCACTAGTACAGAACTTATAACAGCACACTCCTTTTAACCTTAAAACAGCATCAGACCTTATAAAGATAAATGTGAAATTTGGTTTATTTTATTACGCTTACATGTCTGACAGTGAGGAACTTTATGGACGGGTAGTTGACAATTTTGGTGTTGTCTCTACTGTCGAAGGAATTTGTGGCAGGCAAACTGAAGAAATCTAAAATAAACTGAATCTGCAGCTTTATTTTATTTTGCAGTGTCATGCCTTTTCTTTTTTGACATGTTATTCTGTTTTATACAGAGTTGGACTTGATATTCCAACCATTGAAGTTCGATATGAGCACCTTAATATTGAGGCAGAGGCTTTCGTGGGAAGTAGATCTTTCCATCAGCCAAGGAGCATGCCACATGGAACATACATCATCTGTCATCAGTATTGTCACAATAGGAGCAGATATCTAATTCTAGGTTCTGTGTAACATGACAATGTCATATCTTTCAGTTTCTATTGTCTCCTCTTCATCATACTTTAACATTTTCATTTTTCACTAACTTAATCATTAAAGTTTAACATTCTAGTGTCTATTGATATTTTGTGAACAACAATAAAACAGAACTTATTTTTTCTGTTCTTCCCGTGAAGCCACTTCTCATTTACTGTGATGTGAATGAAGGTGGAGGGTGACGGTCCTGTTACTAATCTTTTGATGATTTTCTAATCTTTTAAAAATTTGGTGGAAAATTATAATTTTAAACAATTTTTTTAATGAAAATTTTAAATTAAGTTTTAGTAGGAAATTAATATTTTTGGCATTTAAAAAATATGTATAGCATTTATTGTTATTTATGTTAATCATTAGATTCTGAGAATTGACGTTAAATATGAGAATCATTTAAATAATTTGAGCTTAAGGGTATTTTTAAAAAAAATTTAAATTTATAGTCATATTAATTAAAATAATTAATTTAATTATTTTTCTTGATCGTAATCATTTGTAATTTCTTGCTTATATATAGGATTAGAGATAGTATTTTTTATAATAAATTTAAATATTAATCCACTAAAATTAAAAATAAATATACTGTTATTTACTTCAAAGGCATTTATTTATTGAAAATAATAAATATATCATTAGCTTCAATTTAGCTTTTGACAAAGTTTTCCTTCGTTGATCAGCCTGTAGCATCAAATATTTCCGCGGAAACACCAGACTCAATAAAATTTGCTGTAGTGTATAATTTCCTGCATTTATTAGTATTTTAAAATGTCTTATATTTTTTAAGGAATATAACTCAACTAATTAAACAATATATGTGAATTACTATAATTTTTTATATATAAATTTAATTCTTATAAATAAATAAAATTTAATATTTTATATTGGTTGTATAGTCTATTTTAAAGTCTATAAATACTAATATTTTTAAAAATAAAAAATAAAAAACATAGAAATGGGAGCGGGCATGTGTGCATGAAATTGGGCCGTGGCTTGATGCTAAACTAATAATCTAATTTTCGGTTTTGCCTGTGAAATAACGACACTTTTGAATTTTATTTTTATCACATTTTAATTAAATATTTTCAGAAAATATTATTTTACTTTTATTTGAAAGGTTATAAAATATGTGGTTTCTAAATTAACGTTCTTAACTTGGATTAGTTTTCTTTTTAATCACATGTAGTATTTTAATTCACATTATTACCTGTTTAATTTATATTAATTAATGATAGATCTGATCACCTGGATATGACGTATGTAGTGCAAATCATCTAATTTTTTTTCCTGCACTTACAATAATGGAACCTCCGGAATTTCTCATTACATTAAATCAAACATACTAAGATATTTATTTCAATTGATTAAGGTGCGTGATTTATTATAATTTAATAAATCTGATACATGTTATTTCTATATAAGTTATTGTAAATAATTTCGCATGGATTTATTTATTTTTAACATGGAATAATTATGTTTTAATCGTATTTTAATTAGCATTAGTGCCTATTATATTAATTAACAATTAATAGACATTTAATATACACATTTATAACTAAAAATAAATACTATCTAAATAATATACTTATTTATTACTAAATACTGTTTTCGAATTTTAAAAACCTCTCTTCTTTCTCGTTTGATCACGTCGAAGGTAACTGCTCAATTCGCTTTGATAGTCACTATTTTCGTGTGGATTTTCTCACAAATATACTCGATTGAAAAGAAAAGAAAAAGAATGAGATTGGCTTCATACCTATTGATTTTCTTTATCTTTCTCTTCCAAAGCTCAAATGGCTCCAATCTTACTTATCCCTTAATCTTGCATGGAGGCCTCCAAGAACGACCCAAATTTGAGGTATGATTTATGTGTTGCATTCCTTCAAGAAGCCACCTCCAAGTGGCAACCACCACCGACCAACCAGGAAGATCTCGCGAGCAAGTCAATTAAGCTAACCATATCCAACGGAACCAACATGGTTTCCACCATTTCGGAGCTCTCGAAGGACAAAAGTTTTGATCTATACATCCAAGAATTTGGACACGGCTGGCGTATTAGTGAGCGCTGCCTTGGATTGCCCAGTTACCTGTGAAGATCAGTTTTAAAATAAGAAAGGTGAAACGTCTCCTTCGACAAAGGAGAACCCTCTGTATGTCCAACTCAATGTAATATCTCTTAATTTCACTGAACTTATTCATCAACATTAATTGATGGAAAGCATACCATATACACTCTTTTGTGAGTCATGAAATTAATTTTATGAGCTTTCTAAAAGCCTTATATACATGGATATTTGAAGTATGTGAAAAATTCTTTATTGGTTATGACATGCATTAAAGTTGAAAGAGTAATTATATTTAGACATTCAAAAATATCAAACATCTCATTAATATTCTTAATTTCTCTCTCTATATCTTTTCCTAACATCCTTAAGTGTCATTTAGATTTGGAGGTTCATGTATTATTTTTCCATATTGAAATTACAATGATTAAAGTCCTTCGTATACAAGAGTAATTGTCAACTAGGAAAATTCTTCCCAGCTCTCTTTACACCCAAAAGTTTGTTTTGTTCTTTCTGTTTTTCTTTTTTTTTTTAACTTGTTGGTTTTTGGTTGATGCATAATGATCATGATTCAGAACAAGGGTTTTGATTCCTTTTATTGTTTGGGTAGGAAGCACTTTTATCTCTTCTTTTAATTGAATAAGTTTTAATTTTTTTCTAAAATTATTAAATACTAATAAAAATGTTTATGAAAACAAAATTTTTAAAAACGTGATTTCCTATAATACAAATTTTTACCGTAGGTTAGGTTCCTTATAACATACATACAGAAGCTTCAGCATGGTCAAGAACAATGAAAATAAAACAAAAAGTTTTTGCTGTTTACCATTTGTATTGCACTTCATACTTCCGACAATTTTTAACTACAGAGTAAAGACCAATCTATCTATTATCTATTATAATATATATATCATCTGGTTGTTATTTATTAAAGTTAAAAATTTTAATTAATTTAATTAAAAATATTAAATTTATTATAAATTAATATTTTTAAATATTTTATTTCTTAAATAATATTAACAGATATAAATAAATCATATTTCTCTTATTATTAATAAAAATATTTTAAATTAGATCTTATAAGAAAAAAAATCACATTTTTAATCTGAAATTTATAATAAGGATAAGAAGAAGTCTCTATTATCTACTGTAAATAGTATATAACAGTCGAGTCCTGGAATGACATGTTAGCATGGACATTCTGTACATTTTAGACCATCCTTATCTTCTCGTACAATTCTTACTCTCTCATCTTCCTTGAATAGAATCATCTTTCGGTTTCTTTTAACAGTAATATTATTATACGTCTTAAATCTTTTTATGCTGTCATTTTCATGTTCTTTCCTCTATTTCGTTCTTCTCTTGTTTCACCTTATTCAAACAAAGTCTAACACAGGTTCTTCTCTTTTGAAATCTCCATGCATTATATATGAAGTTGATTACCTGTCTGAAAATATAGAAATATGTAATGTGAATTAATTTTTGAGGACTGGCTAACTTCAATCATTATAGAAATATGTAAAGTGCTAGTTCATTTGTCAAATTAGAGTAATATTATCATATTATCATTTTATGTACTCTTTGTAGTTCTTGACGTCTCAATTTATCTGTAGTCACTAGAAGTTTGAGACTGACATGCATTATTTGGACAGCAAAGCATTTGTTGGGGGTCTATGATTGTAATTTATAACCAAAGCAAAAGCAAGTTCATGGATCAGTGGTTCTAAAGCATGTCTGTAGCCTGTTTAGCTTTACTCGGCATCAAGCTGTGATTACATATTTGTGTAACAAAATGTTGTGTTACACTATATGTTGTGCTGCATCTAGCCGACAGTGACCTGCCTGGCCTCTCCACAAGTTAACTTCCAGTTAAAATGGTCATCAATAACGGTATTGTGATGAATTTATAAGTGTGCAATTTTTATGAAATAAAAAATGAAAGTGATGTGATTTTATCAGTACTATCTACTTAGTCCTAAAGCTTAAAAACGCATATAGAAGTAACATTTGAGTTCAGAACTTAGTAAAGAAAAATAAAAGTGATAGGACAAAAAAAGCCAAGATTCCCTAAGAAATTGGGGAAAGTTTGGCACGAAAGCCTAAATAAAGAAAAAAGAAAAATACTCTCAAAAGTATAAATTACTAACTATTTATATGACTATTTTCATTAGAAAAAATCAAAATAGTAGACAAAGAATTAAAATCAGATAGTGGTTATGGGGATTACAGAACATATTATTGGTGCTGAATGGGCTTGTCATGGCTGCTATAACTGATGGTAGTTGTTATTCAGGACATACGTGCTCCATCATCAAAATATATATGAATATAGCGGTCTGTCTTTTCGTGGGGCTTTTAAATCTGCCTTGGGTTTAATCACCGTTAACTTCTCTGTATTATACCTATATTGAAAGGCATAGTTTTAAATTGCAATTGCTGCTATTACGATTTGCGGTTGTGGATATTATGGCTGTTGTAATGTAGATTGCAGCCGTTGTAGCATAAACTTATTACATGATCCCACCAAATACAAAAAAGAATTTTGTGTTCACCAACCGTAATATTGCGATCACAATAGTAGGGGATGCGGCCCACAGTTTAGAACCCTGTTGAAAGGTTAAAAAAACTAACCCTAATGTGAAGGTACTATTTACTAATTTAGCCAAGTATAGGAGAACTGTTAGTGGCTAAATGACCTCAAAAGTGAGGCTTATTACGTTCCCTTGAGTGAGTAAGTTTTTTGGTAATATAACAGTTGAGTTTTAGCTCGTTTTTAATCAAGGTACGCGGAGATCCCTTGCTTTCCTCTATCGTTACTCGTACCACACTTAGTAATTTGAGCTAAAGGAACAATTTTATAGGAGATGCTTTTGGTTTTGAGAATTCCATCATCAGAAATGCATATAGTGACAGGAATATTTGATGATTCCATGTCACCATAATTACAATGTAAATCATCCATCCCAAGTTAAAATAAAAAATAAAACAATTGTGTTGTCCGTATCCTTTCGTCTGTAGTAAATATGTCATCTCATCTGTGTGACCTGAGGAAGCTTCCGCAGTTAAAATAGTTCCCACGAAATTACCAATGAAGCCCACTATTTTACGCAATACAACGTATCTACAACACAATCGCCTTATTTAGATAACAAATGTGAAAGACTAAAACAGTACTGTCTTACTACGGATACAAAGCGATAATTAAGCAACAAATACAAAGCCATTAAGGAAACTTCCTTTATGATAGTACTTCCCGCTAGCTCCTTGAAATCCTTCACGTATATGAACCACACATTCTTTCTAAACCTTTGCACTAACACGCACACCCCTTTCCAAATAAATGATGTTGCGGTCTTCTTTCTTGTGCTTCTCTTTCTGCCTTTTTTCCTTGTTTCTCATGGCACTCCCCCTTGGAAGAAGCTCAACCTTGAGGGTACCCAAGGACATAGTTGACCAAACATGCCAAAAATGTGCCAACCAATCTATCATCTTGAGCTACGGCCTATGCTCCACTTCTCTTCCAGCAGTTCCAGTGAGTCACTCGGCAAATCTTGAAGGGCTTGCTTTAGTTGCAATGGAGCTAGCACTAGAGAATGTGACTAGCACGTTGACAACCATAGAGAAGCTATTAGATAATACAAGCTTGGATAACTTTGCTCTGGGGTGCTTAGCAGATTGCTTGGAACTGTATTCTGATGCAGCATGGACAATAGTGAACTCCATAGGGGTTTTCTTGTCTGGGAATTATGACGTAACTAGGACTTGGATAAGTTCAGTTATGGAGGCAGCATCAACATGCCAGCAAGGTTTTACAGAGAGAGGTGAAGCTTCTCCTTTGACACAGGAGAATTACAATCTATTCCAGTTATGTGGTATTGCCCTTTGCATTATCCATATGGCTACCCCTGCAGCACCTTCTTAATTAATCCACACATAACTTTTGTCGTATATGCTGTCTACTGTCTTCCTCAATAAAGTGAGACACTATATTAGTATCTCAAAATGGACAATAATAGTGAGTGATGGAAAGCTTTCTATAAGAGAGGGAAATTAAGGAAGACATTGGTTAGATATATAGAATGATATATGTTTTTTCTTTGTTTTAGTTTTTATTAGAGCAAAATCTTTTTTAGTAGTGAATGACAGATGTATTTATTTAAATTCTCTCTAATTATTTTTCTTTTTAACTTAGTCCATCAAAGTTTAAATTTTTATTAGTTTAACTTCTTCCATTTTGATATAACACCATGATACATTTGGATCTTATGTTATTAACTGATTAACGTGATAATGTAATTTTAATAATAAAAAAACAGCAAAGAAAAAAGGAGCATACATTATTCTTTCTTTTATAGTTATCAGTTTTTGCTGAATACTTTAGTTTAACATATAAATATACCAAATTTAATAAAAAAAAAGTTAAATTATAATTTTAATCCTTTTTTTTTAATATGTAATTTTAGTTCTCTTATTAAAAAGTACAAAGATTTTGTTACTAAATTTTTTAAAATTAAAAAATTTGATCCTAAAATCTAAATTGGTGAGTTGATCATAACATTGAGAATGTTCTATGTGATGTGTTAGTGTAGTAATTATATTTTTTGAATTTATTTATTAATAATTGAATAATTTAATTTAATAAATAGCTATTTAAAGATATAAAATTTTACTACTTTTTTCTATCTTTTATTTTAAAAAATATGACCATTGAAAAATAAATTAATAAGATTATGACTAAAAGAAAATAAAAAATAATAATCAAATGTCATATAAAATAAATTTTGTGAGTTGGAAATAAATTTTAAAAACTTAACAGTTAAAGCATTAAATTGAATGATAAGATTATTTTTTTTGTTTTTAAAAATTAGAAGACTAAAATTTTTTATTTTTTAATTGAGAGACTAAAATTATATTTTATCTTTAAGTTAAAAAACTAAAATTTAAAAATAAAGAGAAAATCTTAATTAAAAGTAATTAATTTAAGAACATAAACTATTGGAATTCAAATAGAAAAAATTACATAAAAAAATTAAAAGTATTTAATTTTAAAATTATATATACATATATATATATATATCAGGTGATTTATTATGATAAAATCACATGCCTTGTACAACGAAAAGGTACAACAAAAAATTATCTCTTTATGTATAAATTATATTTTTATTATATAGGGTCAATTGCAATACAAAATTCAATAGTCAAATATTGAGTGAAGGTATTTAAATGTTTGGAGTTTCCACTTAAGCCTTAAAATGAGAAGTCAAATTTTTTTTTTTTTGGCTAATAATGTTAGACTGAAATAGATAAAAATTTTACATTATTCAAATGATAGCCTTCCATTAAAATGAACTAACATTTTTTTTACATATTAAAAAAAAACATATATTTTTATGTGAAGTTAAGTATTTCTCATTCAAGAGTGAAACACTAATCAGTTAAAATAGTGAGATCAATCTCTTTCAACATCTACTTTAATAAACTAACTTATAAAGTATATATACAAATAAATGGACATATATTCTTACAAATTTAAAAGGATAAAAATATCACGTATTTTAAATGAAATTAAGAGCGAATATATTTTTATTTATGTACTTTAAAAACAAAATTGTTTTAGAAGTGTGTTTTTTATATTATGTTTTTAAACTTCATGCGAGTAAATTGATTTAATTAATCATTTAGAAGGAATAAAGTGATAACTTGTGCATTTTGTGAACGGATGAAATGAAAATAGCTTTTACTCGTATTTTTAACCTATTATCTAATTGGAAGAATATCTGTTTTTTTTTTTAAAATAAATGGAAGAATATCTTTTTATTCAGGATACTTTCAAAAATAAGAATATTAATTCCTACATTTTATAAAGCTATGACTGTAATACCGCTGCTTGTTGAACGAACTAGTTAAAGAATATAAGGAATAATTTGTATTAACAAACAGAAATATAAGTAATAATAGTAACATATATAATAAATTTTAGAATCATAAACTGATTTATCGATCTATTTTATTGTAATTAGGAATATAGGTACGCATATGGGTCACTATTCAAATCTAATTAACTCGATTTATTTTGATTTGATTTTAATGGATTGGATTGGTCCATTTATTAAATATGACCCCTTCAACTCAATTATCCTGTGGGTTAATGAATTGGTTCATTGGTTCATTGGTTCAATAATAAAAAATATTGAAAACTTGAAACTTTTTAAATTAAAAAAATTAATATAAAATTAACAAGAATATATATGATTTAATTAAATACTATTTTAAAAAAAAATCTGCATCACTCAAACATTAAATAAAAAAATTTATTGAGACTTAAAATGAAAAAAAAAAATACAAGAACTAAAAGATATTATTAAATGGACACAAATTCAACATCTTATTTTAAACACGGTCATTAAAATTTTGATAAGAGATAAAATATATAAAAACAAATTTCATTATTTGTTAAATTTATTTCATCCCTTGTAATAAGAATATGATAGAACTAGTTTTCTTAATTGAGACATTTATCATATTTAATCCTCAATCTTATTCTAAATATGTAACTTAATTTTCATCTATTTATACAAAGATTCACTTTAATCTTTAATAAATGTTTCATGACTTCATATTAAAAAAATTTATTGCTAAAATAAATAACTGTAAAATAAATTTTGTTAAGAAAATATATATCATTTTAATTAGACCTTTATTCTTTAAATGAATTTTAAAATTTAGATAAACTAAAAAAGTTTCTCAACTTAAAAATATTCAAAAAGATAATTTTACAAAATTTTATCCCTTAAAAACATTTTAGTTAAAAAAGTAAATAATGACCTATACTTTAAAAATAAAACTTTTAAAATATTTATTATTATATTAAAATAATAAAATTATTAATCTTTCTTTTAAGTAACTCAAATAAATTTTTTCTTTGTAAGACATGCGAAGGTCTCAAATCAATTTTATTTTTAATAAATATTATTTAAACTAATTATAAAATGTCGAGTTGTGAATATATATTTTCTCGAGGACTTATATCTTATATGTATAACTGCGAAAAATTATTCTTGTTATTTTTCCTAAATAAGTTTAGAATTTTTTAATTATTTAAAATAAATATTAAATAATTTTATCATTTGGTCTCATAAGTTTTAATTAATAACACAAATATATTGAAAATGTATTTATAAAATTCAGCATTTAATTTTTTTATTAAGCATTTTATTTTATTTATATAAACAAAAAGATAATAGCAAAATTGAATTTTTTTTTATTTTATAAATATTTAATATACCTTTATAAGATTAAATTTTATTAAAAGAAATTAATTATATTATATCTTTATTAAAAGAAATCAAATTAAAT